>CAUHTR010003803.1:0-17837 GCA_959609185.1 Schmidtea polychroa | reverse complement strand
ACAAGTAGCAACACATATCACAATGATTATAAATTATAAATTGATATTAAAAAGAAATAGAACTAAATATAAATGATAATGAAAGAAAGTAGATTCACAAATATAAATTACGAATATAAATTACATTTTTAAAGATAAAAATTACAAAATCAAAATTTAGAAACAAAAAAATATTTAATAAAAAAATATTCGAGAAAATAACCAAATGATTATAATTATATTAAAACAGTGGTTTTCAATGTTTGCTCCACGGAGCTCGAGGGCTCCTCGGCAAGTTCCAAATAGCTCCTTCAAATTTGTTGGTGTTCAGGTAGAAGACAAACAAAACTAGTCGACGGATAATTGGCTCTTAATAGAACACCCACGATTTGCGAATTCTCGACCAGTGTACCCATGACCATCGCCATGTTTGTACTGTACACTGTTCTTGAAAATCAGGGGACAGGTGAACTGCCGTCTTACAAATACTCTCCCATATATTTTCTAGCAGGTTCTCGACTTTCGTTAAAAGATCATCTTCCAGCAAGGTGGTAATATTCTCCATATCAACAACAGCTATATCACTCCAGTTTCAGTCCGCTCTCTTTATCAAAAAAAAGACAAAATTATTAAAACAGACAAAATTATATTAACATAACAAAATAAACATTTCTAATCACATTTAGGGAAAATATAAGAAGTGAATCCAAAATGTTCATACGCGACCTCGATTTAGTCAGTCAGAGGTACTCGAATTAGATAGCTCAGTGAGATCGGAAGCGGTTCACCAGCCATTCCGTTTGATATCGGCTACCAAAGCGTGCAACTCGAAAACGTTATCTCCCGACATCAGTAAATATTCCTTTTCAGGTAGCTCCAAGGTGAGCTCTGGGGGATTTATGGTAGAGCAGGTCCGGCTTAACGCAGCGGCTCGTCCGCTTCTTCTCGTTTGGATCCACCTTGGACAGACTCCACCTCTTGGGCTTGAGTACTGGAGGCACGGGTGTGGTGACAATCAAGTTGATAATTGATGCGGTCACAATTTGGCCGGGGATGGCACTGAAGATGTCGCCAACTAAAAACAAACGGCACAAGATTCTGGTAGCATCATTTCGGGCATTAAATGATGATCTGGAACAATGTTAGCCTTATCGAGCTCGCGTGCTGTGTAGACCTGATACAGAGTCTGAGATTGGTCTTCTATCAAAGCCCTTTGAGCCCTACTTTCTGTGATCAGACTATCACGGCATTCCTCCAGGTGATGATTCTTTTGATTGGTTTTGATTGGAGTGAACCAGGTACCTTCCATGCGGTAGATATTTTCTTCTAAGACCGAAAATCCTTCATTTAACGTGCGTATCGAAACACGAGAAGCACGGTATCAAGGGATGTGATCGACTATTCATTATTTTCTGCCAAAAAAATAAAACAGCATTTAATCAAGGCGAATTGGTTCCGTGACAAATATTGACATTGATCAAGAAACTGGAGTGAAAAGGTAGAATGGTTAGGTAAATTTTTTAGGAAGAAAATAAGTGAGTTTGATGATGATGGCATGAAAAACCATAGTTTAGAAAAACCAAGCATACTCGCTATGTCAAAATAACACACTTTCCGAAATTAAAAATGGACACATTGGGGACCTTAAATCAAAGGATTTGTAATCAATAATTGATATGTCAATAAAAACGATTACGGATGAACCACATAATTAAGAGGTATATTCTGTAGTATGAATCTTTGTTTTTTTAGTATTCCTTGCTAGTTAGTCCTATTTATTGTAGTTTTTTGCTGCTTTTATTTTTGTGCTGTCATTAAATGGGTATTTTATACCTATCAGGCGTATCTTCTTTTATGTATGCAAATGTCTAAAGCATGTGCTGGAGATTCGTGTGAGAATTTGCATTTTTGGAGCATATTTTCTCTAGCTTTACCTATAAATCTTCATTCTTGGTGCATTTCATGTTGACAGATAGTGGAAGTGTTAGAATATGACCTTGACAAATAGTTTCTCTTCATATTATTAAGTATGGTTCGCGAACAATTCATTGAAATTTTTGAAATTTAGTTAATATGAGGTTTCCGGTTTGTCTTGGGTCCTTCATTTAATATTGTATCCATTTAAAATACCTCTATGGACAAAGTTGATTTTGATTCCATGAATTTTGTTGTGTGTATAGATCACTTTTCTTACTCCATTGAACCAGGAATTCTCTTCCGTGGTTTTCCTTTTGTGTTCATAGGTTCCTTGATTCATCCTTGAAATCTTTTAGAAGGTTTTATGTTCTTGTTTTGAATAGATCAATGATTTCATCTGTCAATATGTTAACTATGGCAGTGTGTTTGCTTTTGACAAGTTTGAGAAATTCGCCACTTGAATTCATTCGATCTTCATCCATCACTCTTGTAATTCCTACCTTCTTTTTCCTTTTTTGAACTAAATTACTGTATTCATAATGGGGCATTTGTTTGGAGGATCCAGTACGTTTTTCTCTTACTTTAACATGATAGTTTTGTCATCGAATTTATCAGCATGGCGTTTTTCTATTTTTGCCCGCAATGTGAATATATATCATAGGCCTCAATTTTCTGTATGCTCTTATCATATACAATATCTATAAAATTTTACTTTAATTTAAAATACAGTGGTATAGTTAATACAAGGAGAAATATTTCAGTGAATATGTAATGTCTTATTAAAATGAAGTTCATTTATTATCATTATAATTGTTTAAATAAAAGTTCTAGTGCTAAGTTGTTTTTCCCTTTTTCCTTTCTTATTTGGCCGCCTTCTCCCATCAACTCTATTATCACTCGCAAGCTGTCGAGATAAGGATATTGTTGTTTTCCTTTTTCCCCGATCTCAAAATTCCTTTTCCTTTTTGTACTAATTAATTAGTACTAACCTTGATTTTTATTTTCCTGTTTGATAACTTTTATTTCCTTTCTATTTCTCATTTTTAATTTCTTTTCACATCCGTTTTCTTTTCTGAGTCTCTATCGATCGTCCCGTTTGTCATGGCGATCTTCCCCCAGGTAATTTTATTTATTTCTTTATGAATTATTATTTAGGTATCCTCAACATTCTTATTATTAATAAAATTATTATTATTATTATTATTATTATTATTATTATTATTATTATTATTATTATTATTATTTTCTTAGTAATTACATGAAACATAGTAATTTCATAAAAAATATAACCATTTCTGATATAGGTTTCATAATTTTCTTTATAAAAACATGTTCTTTTTCTTCATAAAAAATTGGTTTCATAACAAAATTTCATAAATTGGTTTCATAATTCCTAAAAACATAATAATTAAAAACATAATTCAACTTCAAGACCAAAATCTGTTGTCACGGAGCCATTATGAACACTGAATTAGACTTGATATTGTTGGGCTGAGAAGTAAGATAAAATAAAAACATGAAAATGTGTATAAGTAAAAATTGAAAACAATAGGAAACGACAAATATATACCTCAAAAAATCAAATCAAAATAAATATAAAATAAGTATAGTAATTAAAATGAAATCTAGGAAAAATAAAACGGGATTAAAACAATAAATTAAAAGAATTAAAAAATACAAAATATCGATAAAAGAAGCAAAATAACATGCAGTTAATAGAAAGAATTTGGAAAATTAATATAAGTACAAGAAAAAGTAAAGAAAACTTAATAAAAGTAATAAATTATATAAATTCTAATTAAATTAATTAATTTTGCGGTACCTCGATTTTGATTGGTCCGCAACATTCTATATAAGCATGGTTACACAAATCAAAAATTTAATGTTCAATTTATAAGTTTTTAGGTAAGATACAATAAAAAGTTTTTAATGTTCAATTTATAAGTTTTTAGTCCTTAGATATAGTCAAGTACCACAGCTAAATTTACCAAGCGTTAAAGAAACTCTAGATAAGCAGCAAAGATATTAATATTACTAGACATCAACCTCAGTCAACAGGATCACTCCGGAAACCAAATCGCCACTACTAAATCGAAGGAATTTTTGGTAAAATTTATTTGATGTTTATATAACGTTTTCTTTATACGAATTTTTTATACATTTTTCTTTATACATTTTCCACCTGGCTAGACAGACGTGAAATTCATGAGCACTAGTAGCCGAGAGATGACATGACCACTCGCGAACTCCCAAGTAGAAAATCCAATAATTTTGGGATAAGAACAGGCCAGTCTGAGAAATCGGCACACAATCTAAGTACACCAATCGTAGACTACCGTAAAGATTGACCGAATGATTCTGAGAATGAACACACCCAAATCCAATGAGAGATAACTGATTGATAATATCAGCCCAACGTGTTAACATCGGCTATATCTAGAAAAAATTTTAACATGATTAAATGAATTAGCGTGTTTTCTTTCTCGGAAATCGATATAGATAAAATCTACCAAACATTGAATTAGAGATATTTTAATATGATTAAATGAATTAGAGTTTTCTCTTTCTTGATATTTGTTATCGACAAAATATATTAAACATTAAACGAAAGATATCTTAACCTACTCAAATAATTTAGTGTTGGGCTGATATAAAAAAAATTAAATAACATAAGAAAAATAAGAAAGACACTAGGAAACAATATAAACATCATAAATAAATCGGAAAAATAGATTAAAAATCAGAAAATAAATTAGAGGACATAATAAGATGTAGTAATAAATGAAACATATAAAGAAGAAAAAAAACGACAATATTGATATATTTTTTAATATAACACATTTATAAACACATAAACATTTAATCTTCATTATAAAATGTTTCGATCTCTTTTTCGAGAACTTCCAAATCATCTAACCACATTTGTTCAGGAGATTTGTTTCTTATAATGTCTAATTCTTTTAATTTCTCATCTCTTTCCTTCAATAAAGCGTCTTTCTTTTCAGTTGAAAAATCTTCGATTCGCCTATTTATCAAATATGCATAATCAGGTTTGTCTGCGTCATTATCTTCATCGTTGTCATCTTCTCCTTTGTCAATTGCCAGTAGCTTTTCAACACTTTTCTGCCAACCTTTAACTGGATCTGAATCATAATTTCCTGCAACCAATTTCTCATTCAAAACTGCGATTTTAACATTTCTATAAATAATTTTTCCACTTTTTATTTCTAGAATAAATCTTGCTTGGTTTTGTAATTTCGACGCTTCAGCTGATAATTTGCCCAATAAATAATTTTTCCGTTTGACATACATTTCTAATCGTACTTTAAAAAAGTTGATTAATATTTCGGTCTCATTATTATATTTCCGAATGACTCCGCATTCATCGAACAATATCATGTTGTTTAACGTTAAAGGTGCTTGGAGTTTGAAAAATTTATGGAAACCCATCGCTTCTGCCTCTGCATATTTAGTTGGATTCATCTCCACAACAAACCGGACCGTGTTGTGCGTACTGTACTCTTTGTACTTAGTAATAAGCGCGGGAGTTTTATCATTTCCATGTAGATAAATTTTCATTACGTTCTCTCTGTAAGAATTTGTCCAAACACGAACAGGTAGCTCAGTTATTTCCAAAGTGGTTCCATCTAGTTGATTGATTTCCCCATTAACCACATATTTATTTTCACACACCTCAACAATTGTTCCGGTAAAATTACGATACCATGGATGCATTTTCAGTGGAGTTTCACCATTAATCATCCGTTTTAAATTATCTATCACGTCTTTGGGGTTGAAATTAGGAATTTTACTACTCCATCCAGTACCAAACCATTAATTAACTCCATTGGAATAATTGGTGCATACCATTCTGGTTCAATAAGCTGATTGTCATCCAACAGATGTTTCAAGACGGCCTCATCGTCATGGTGGAATATTAATTTTGTTACTTTATTTAGTTGGGTGCAGATGTATCGAGGTGAAGCACTGTCTTTGCCTCCAGCTAATCTAGTACCGAACTGACCATTTGGCATCAAAAGATTGATGTTGTTGCTACCGATAAAATCTTGGCCCAAATTAATTATCGTTGACATCAAGGAGCCATGATTATAATCTGATAATACAGCGACGGACCAAGCTAATCGTGAAACTATTATTTCCTCCATTAAGTTCCTTTTCAAACAAGCAAATAACACTTTTCTTTGGCCCGGCTTGAATCCATCCATCATACAAGGAATATTTTTTTTATTTTTGATAGACATTCTGCAAAAATAATGAACAGTTTAAATATATAAAATTTCTTTATTTATTTAAACAAAGATTATGTTAATTATTCTATTTCAAATAAAATTTCAGATATTTAAAGATATTTTTATTAGCCAAATTTTATTTCCAAAATAAGATGAAATTTAAAATTAATAAATGAAATTGGAAATTTAATTAATTTTGAAAATTCAAAAATATATAATAAGAAATAAAAATTAAAATAAACAACGACAAAGTAATGTAAACATAGAGTTAGTTATTGATTAACAGATAATAATCTCGATTCATAATTTTGGGACCATTTTTCAATCCATTCAATCAGTCCAACAGTAAATCGTGATAATGAAACTCTTTCTCTCAAAGAATCTTCATCTTGCATAACTCGAGCATTGTTTGTGCTTGGTGTAAGTTTGTTGGCATCTTCAAATCAATTCTTATTTGAATTAAGCCATTCAGCAGAGAAGTATAATAAGTTAATTAAGGTCTAAATTTTTTCAATTAAAGTTAATGAAGACTCAAATAAGTAATGTAAGGTTCTAAAAAATTAAATTAAAGTAAATTAAGGTATAAAATTTAAAATTAAAGTTAATTAAGATCCAATTTTTAAAATTAAGTAATCAATGGTCAAAATTTTAAATAAGTAAATTAAAGTAAGATTTTAAAAATTTATTAATAAAAAGTTGGAATAATAGTCAGTAATTGAGAATTGAAATTTTGTAATGAAATATTTTTATGAAATAATTTTTTTAAAGTAATTTTTAATAGAAATTTTAATGAAATATTTTTCAAAGTCAAATGAAAATTTCAATGGAATAATAATAATAATAATATATCAACCAAACACATAAAAATTAACTAGATATTTAACAAACATAAAAATTTACCAAACAAATAAAATAAAAAATGTAATAATAATACTAAATATAAAAAAATAATAATAAATTCTAATTTTTATTAATTTTTAAGATTTATTTTTATAAATTCTATAATTTAAATAGTTTTTGCTAATTTTAATTTAGTTTTACAAGTTTTATAATTTAAATAAGTTCAGTTAATTTACTTTAGTTTCATTGATTTAAACAATTTGGTTTTATAAATTTTATAATTTATCTAATTTTACTACTTTTATTCTACTTTTTATCATTTTACCAGTTTACTAGAAAATTTATTTTAAATTTATTTATTTAGAAATTTTTCATATTATTAATTAATTTATTACCCATTATTTTATTTATTATTATTTTATTTCCTAGTTGTTAGCTATTCCGAATGTGATGTTTCTCCTAATTGTGTTAGTGATTGCGACCTTTATTTCCGTTCGTTTATTTTATTACCCGGGTCTTATTTATCATCAATGTGTTATGTACTTTAATTTGTATTGATTGGTGTTTTAATTTAACTTGGTGCGATTTTTATGTTATATATTTTTGATTCATTAAAACAAGCTCTCGATTCTTGGTTCTAGCTCAACACATGCAATACTTTAGTTGATGTCATCTACCATGGACTCCAACGTTAGAACTTTTACGGAAGACAAGATTGCAAGAATTTTAACATGCAGGTTGTGATTACCTAATACCATGTTCATTAATGCCAGGAAATCGGCATAATTCGAAACCATCAATAGTATATAGGCATGTACAGTAGTAGTATTCCCATTAACCACATATTTATTTTCACACACCTCAACAATTGTTCCGGTAAAATTACGATACCATGGATGCATTTTCACTGGAGTTTCACCATTAATCATCCGTTTTAAATTATCTATCACGTCTTTGGGGTTGAAATTAGGAATTTTACTACTCCATCCAGTACCAAACCATTAATTAACTCCATTGGAATAATTGGTGCATACCATTCTGGTTCAATAAGCTGATTGTCATCCAACAGATGTTTCAAGACGGCCTCATCGTCATGGTGGAATATTAATTTTGTTACTTTATTTAGTTGGGTGCAGATGTAGCGAGGTGAAGCACTGTCTTTGCCTCCAGCTAATCTAGTACCGAACTGACCATTTGGCATCAAAAGATTGATGTTGTTGCTACCGATAAAATCTTGGCCCAAATTAATTATCGTTGACATCAAGGACGCTTCGCTATGATCAGCAACGGATCCAGCTAATTGTGCAACTGTTATTTCCTTCTTTAAGTTCCATTTCAAACAAGCAAATAACACTTTTCTTTGGCCCGGCTTAAATCCATCCATCATAAAAGGAATATTTTTCTTATTTTTGATAGACATTCTGCTAAAATAATAAACAGTTATTTATTGATTAGCAGATAATTATAATATCAATATTTAAGCAATAAGAATTGTTTAAATTAATGAATTGTTTAAATTAATGAAACTAAAGTAAAATTAACTGAACTTATTTAAATTATAAAACTTGTAAAACTAAATTAAAATTAGCAAAAAACTATTTAAATTTTAGAATTTATAAAAATAAATCTTAAAAGTTAATAAAAATTAGAATTTTGATTAATTAAATTAATTAAATTAAAAAATAATAATTGCACACATTCATGCATGCATGCAAAAATTAATCAGAATTGCCTCGCATTCTAATTGGATATAACAGCAGAGACTGCGTAGGCGTATAATTCAATCAGTATAAATACTGAGTGAAATTTCATTTAAAGAACTCTCACGCCCAACTGGTAACACAACAATTCATTTACTGGCAATGAACATATGCTCTCAATTTTCGATTCCATGCCATCGCGGTGAGGTAAATTTGATTTTTGTTTTGTGTAATGTAATTTTGTTAGGTCTAATGTTATTTTAAATGGAAGTTAATTTTAGTTAATGTTATTTAGTTAATTTATTTTGTTATTTAGATAATGCTATTTTAAATTGAATGCTATTTTAAATTGAAGTTAATTTTAGTTAATGTTATTTAGTTAATTTATTTTGTTATTTAGATAATTTGAAGTTAATTTTAGTTAATGTTATTTAGTTAATTTATTTTGTTATTTAGATAATGCTATTTTAAATTGAATGCTATTTTAAATTGAAGTTAATTTTAGTTAATGTTATTTAGTTAGTAGTAAGATGTGTCACCTCCAGGACATGTCACCTCCAGGACACATATAAGTAGGTCAAGTTAAAATTAAGTAGATCAAGTTAAAATTATGTAGGTCACGACTATATAGGTATTAAAATATGTAGGTCAAGTTACTTTAAATATATGTTACCTCCAGGACACTATATAAATAAATAAGTCAAATTAAGTAGGTCACGACTATATAGTTTATAAAAAATATGTAGGTCAAGTTATTTTTAACATGTATCCCTATAATATATACATCATTCAAAAGATATTTGAGAGTAGAGTACAATGATCATACCTTCAAAGGTGTATGGTGAATCCCTAACCTTCAAAAGGTGCAAAACCCTCGAATTTTTTCAAACTCTATAATACATGTCATTCAAAAGGTAATTGAGATCTGAGTTTGATGGTCATACAATCAATGGTATATTGAGAGTCCTTCACCTTCAAAGGGTCAAAAATTTCGAATTTTTTCAAACTTTATAATATATATACATCATTCAAAAGGTATTTGAGAGTAGAGTGTGATGGTCAAACCTTCAAAGATGTATGGTGAGTCCTTACCCTCAAGTGTCAAAAACTTTGATTTTTATTCAAACTGTAAATTGATCATTTCAACAAATTTTCAAACCCCACAAATAAATTTCCCAACTCAAAATTTCCCAAATTTTAAAAATTCCCAAAAACAATTTTCCCAACTCAAATTTTTTCAAAAATTAAAAAGTCCCAAAAATGAAATTCCCCAAATTTCCCAACTCAAAATTTTTCAAATTTTAAAAAAGTTTTCAAAACTATTTTCCCAAATTTTCCAACTAAATAGTAAAAGAATGTTTTACAATTTTTTTTTTCCTCGAATACATCAAACAAAAAATTTAACAAGGTTAGTCACACAAATCTAATTTTGAAATCAAACAAATGAATTTAATAAAAATTAAAATCATCGACATACACAACCGCCGTTCGCCCGCCCGCCGCCCGCCCCGAAGGGGCTGGCGCGGTAGTTTGTAAATTTGGTTTAGTTTGAATATTATTATTTGATACATAGTTTTATTATTTACAATATTCAAAGTATTAATAACAAAGGTAAAGAAATAAATGTTTATAGTATGATACTCATTAATATACATTGAACATGCTCTACATTTGCGAACATTTTAAATTTGAATTTTAAGGATTACCTTCGATAGATTATATTGAATAATGGTTCATTAAAAAGGTCTCATTTTTTTTTTTTTTGGATTTTTGTGAAAAGTTGTAGGTTAGGCTGAAAATTAATTAGTAAAAAATTGGCACTTTTTGTGTTGTTGAAATAATTGAAATAAATATTTTAAAAAATGTAAAAACTGAAACGTTAAATATCATTGCAAGTTTGCTTGTCTTTTTATTATATGTATCGTGTTGAAATATCTAATTTTCTTATAATCTATCTATCGATCATCTTGTTGCTTTTTAATAATAGTATAAACATAATTATTTTTTCATTTTAATTATTTTCAACCATGTCGGAAAAAGGTAAAATATGAATTTTATGTTTATTAATTCTTTTTTTTTTTTTTTTTTATTTAGCATATATAATCAATTTTTTGATTGAAAAATTAGAGGAAATATCTAATGTAAAAATTAGAGAATTTATGAATGTTCCAGAGAAATTAAAATGGCCGTATTCAGACGATGAAATTAATGAAGATGATATGTCATATGAATCTGAAAATATTTCCCAGCAAGAAGATGAATATACTGATTTGCCTAGTGAAGAACTTAAGTCATGTATTGAGAATTCTACAACAGATAAATTACCAAATGAATCTAAACAAGAAGATGAATCTATTGTTTTTACTAATTGTATTGATCATATTGTTGAAAATATAATGAAAAGAGATTGTATTGAAGATTAATAAATTTAAAACTTTAGTTATTTTCAATGATTTAAAAACACCAAAACACTAATAAAGATGTATTAAATAAATTTAACATGAACAATGTTCCTCTTCAAACTTATCTTCGGCTTTTATAATTTTCCAAATTGGTTTGATTCGGTCTCTGCTTACATTATACCCTTGAATTAATATGGTAACCATGCAGGTTATTTTGCTCATCTTACCACCATTGGGAATCATATCCAAATCGTTTCTAATGAACATATCTTCATCATCAAATTCAATATTTTCATTGATTCTCTGAAATAATTGTCCCAATAGCATCTTGTCGTGAAACTTGATTTTGGAAAGTCTCACATTGTAGAAACATTTTTCCAGAGTTACTGGTTCCTAACAATAAATAATAATAATAATAAAATCCAAAATAATTTATAGAAACTTACCTTAAATGTATAGGAAATTGGACAATACAAATAATTTAGTTTGTATTGCATGAATTCGACTGGCTTTTTGTATCCACTCGAACATTGACCAAGGTTTCCGTGGATAATGTCGCTTCTTTAAATTTCCTTTTTCCGAATTCCTGAGCGGCATCTGCATTTTTTCTCTTCAAAACTCCTAGATTAAAAAACTACTAAATGGAATATGTGTAAACGACAACAAACCTGTAATTTGATTATCCATTTGTAGTTATAATATTTAATAATTTGAACCAGATATTTTATACTAATTTCATTGTAAACAAGTTTCAAGTGACAGGCATGATCAAAACGTGATCAACTAGTTCATTTTATGCTAAATAACAAAGTCTGAAATGATTTATTGTACACAAAGAAATATTATAGGTTAATTAAGGTTATCATAAAACAAATATAATTATATTTTATTACAACAATACATTTTTTCGCAATTCCACAAGTAATGCATGAATTATTTCTCGTTTCTGTAGATTTACAAAACATGTACAACTATCATCCCCACAAGTATTCTGCATATTATTTTTACAAAAATCACAATTTTCAACATCATCGGTATAACATGTAATCGTAGCATGATCCATATGAATTAAATCTATTACATTTATTCCAGTTATTTCATAAATTTTGTAAAACACAACTTCTGGAGCACAATACATTAAGGAATTGTTCAAATTCGGATAAAAATCTTCAATTTTATCAATCAAAATTTTTAGTATAGTTTCTAAACAAAAATCAGTAAATTTAAAATAAAAACAGTTACCTTCATGTTCAATCATTGTTGAATAAATATTCAAGCAAATCCTCGTTACTTATATTTGAAGAAATTGTTAAAGATCCAATCAAATCCTTTACATCGTTTATAATTCCTTCAACAATAGTATGAAATCTAAATTTTTAATACCTAGTACAACTATTTTACCACTCGAAAATATATTTACACATAGTGGATTATATTTTGTATAACGCAGAGCGGGAAATAATTCAGGCTCATATATACAATCACCATCTAATAACTTTGCTAAATTATTCAAATTAATAGATTGTTCAACCTTGGTAGCTATAGTAAGACTTTGAACTTGAATATCTTTGATATTATATTGCAAATTCTCGAATTCGATAGGCTTCTTACAACCCATTATACGACATTTACCATTTTTGAAAAATATAATAGTATATTTTCCAGTTTTGTCAACATATTGTTGTGGTTTACACTTGGGGAAATTCATCATACCAACAGTTTCCAAAGACACACGACCTCTATAATTAATATTTGTCAACATTTCTACTGAATATTTAAAAAATCAAGTATATATATATATATATATATGTTATATTATAGAGTAGTTAAATCAATTTATTCTTTACGATATAAACAAAATTAATTTTTAAATAAATATTAAAAATGGAACTAAGAAATGATGCTGTATATCAAATAGTCGGACCAAGTGGTAGCGGCAAAACTTTGTTTGTTTGCAAATTACTAAAATCACATTTATTTGAATCAAAATTTAACAAAATGTATTGGCATCGAGGTGCTGATCAAGAACACGGATTGACTCAATCAAGTTTCTGTAAATTGAAAAATATGAAAATAGTAGAGGGATTTGATAAAAATTGGTCCAGTAGACTAAAGAAGGGGGATGTCATAATTATTGATGACTTGTATCAAGAAGCTAATAAAGAAAAGAATTTCAATAATTTATTTACCAAAATCAGTAGACACGTTGGTGTAACTGTTATTTTTATAACTCAAAATCTATTTCATCAAGGTGGTGCACATCGAACACGTAATTTAAATGTACAATATTTAGTTATTTTCAAGAATCCTAGAGATGCAACAGTGATTGATTTTCTTGCACGTCAAGCATACCCTAACAATCGTAATTTCTTATCAGTGCATTTCAAGATGCTACAAAATACCTCATGGATATATATTTCTTGATTTCACACAACAATGTCCCGATGATTTACGAGTAAAAACAGATATTTTCAACCCAAAAGGTGCCATGGTTTATAAACAAAGTTGAAAACCTCTATGAATAATAATGTTTCTAAAAGCAAGGGTGAAAAATATTAGGAAATTAAGAAAAAGTATTAAAAAGAGTATTAAAGTTCAAAAGGTTCCACCAACAACTAGTTATACACCATCTAAAAAACTTGTAACTGAAAATTTCTCTGCAATGAATCTTATTTCGAAAAATCCTAAACCTAAACGTGAAACCCGTAAAACCCGTAAAGCCGGTAAAAAAGTAATTAAAAATCATCGCAGTTTTCCATTTTTTAATGCATTGTTAAAGGCCCCGAGTATGAAAAGAATGAATATATTGCAATCATTCCCAAATTTTGTTGTCGATGATTTACTCAATATTATACTTAAAGTAGTCAAAGGCAAAATTAAAATCAGTAAATCAAAAAAGCATTTATTGAGCAAACATAGGAAACCTTTGTTATCATTAGTAAATAATAAAAATCGTAAGCAAATGAGGAAAATTATATATAAACAACAAGGTGGATTTATTGGTGCATTGATACCTCTGGCATTATCATTATTAGGTGGAGTTGTAGGAAATCAATCATAAACAATGGGTGCTAATCCTTCATTACCTAATTTAAATTTTAATTTTAAATCTTCTTGCTGTAATGGAGAAGATTTGGACGAACCCAGAAGACGAAGCCGGTTTCGGTGGAGTGGCAAAATTAAAGAAAAGAGTTCCGAATTCGAAAAAAGAAACCCAGAAGTGGTTATCAGATCAGCTTGCGTACAGTTTGAACAAACCAATGCGGAAAAGATTTCCAACAAGAGCCTATAAAACATTTGGTATTGACGATTTATGGCAAATGGATTTGATGGAGATGATACCGTATTCGAAAATTAACAATGGGAATAAATATATTTTAACATGTATTAATGTATACAGCAGGTTTGCACGAGCAATACCAGTCAAGGCAAAATCTGCAGATGAAATGTCAAAGGCAATTAATATTTTATTTAAAGATGGGCATCCTAATAACTTGCAAACAGATTTGGGTATTATTATTATTGTTATTATTATTATTATTATTATTATTATTATTATTATTATTATTATTATTATTATTATTATTATTATTATTATTATTATTATTATTATTTTAGGTAAAGAATTCTACAATAGCAAAGTTAAGCAAGTCCTCGATAAACTGAAAATAAATCACTACTCGGTACATTCTCAATACAAAGCTGCCCATGTTGAAAGATTTAATCGAACATTGAGAGATAGATTAAAGAAATTGTTCGTGCATCAAGGTAATAAAAAATGGGTAAATGCTTTACCGAAAATAATAACAAGTTATAATCATTCATCACACCGAGGACTGAATGGATTAAGACCGGTTGATATTACATCAAAAACATTCTATTCTAAGAAATCTGTAAAAATTGCAAAACCTAAATATAAAGTCGGTGATCATGTTAGAATTAGTAAAATTAGTGCATCACCATTTATTAAAAATTTTGATACAAATTGGAGTGATGAAGTCTTTGTAATTTCAAAAATAAATACTAAACAGAATCCTGTAATGTATGTCATCAAAGACAGTGATAATAATATTGTACAAGGGAAATTTTATGAGCAGGAATTACAAGTCATTCCTCCTCCAAAGGTATTTAGAATTCAAAAGATATTGAAAACTAAAAAGGTCGGCAAGGATAAACAATACTATGTCAAATGGCATGGTTATCAAAACCCGTCATGGATATCAGCAAAGGACCTAGTAAAGTGAATTTTTATATTATTTTACCGAGCAATAGTTGCCCATTAATTCATCCAGACAATCAAGCCAGTAAATTTATGGTCAATCTCCAGAATCCGATTTCTTTAAATGGTGACTGGGAAGTTGCACTGCAAGATTTTACATTCGTGTACAACACATTCCCATTTTATAGTCAATGTAAGATTGATTTCAAAAGGAATATTGTGAAAACATGTAGCGGTATCTTTATTATTAGTAATTATGATAAAACATATCATATTCCGAACCAAATATTAGATTCGCATTGCTATATATTTTACAAGGATGGATTAAATATCAGTTGTGATTTTAAACCATTTACAATAACATTCGAAACTATTGAAGATGCCAAACGAATGGGTTGCAATAAGCTGAAAAATATTGTTATGGAGACCGAGTATTTATTACGTTTTAATCTATTTGAAGCAAACAGTATAGTGAAAGAAGAAATCAAAATATCTGTGTCGTATAATGATGAAGTTGAAGAATCATTCATCTTTGCTGATGAATTATATTTTGATAAACTTGATGTATTACTTAAATATTTAAAGTTCAATTGTTCACACATATTTAAAAATTTGGAAATTGTGAAAGATTTGATGTTTACCTTCAGTTTGAATGAGGATATTTGCGAAGTTACATTTGATAAAAATTTGGCAAATTCACTTGGATTAGATAAGCAAAAATATAGAGAAAAATCGACTGGTATACGCAAACCAAGAATACTAGAACATCATCAACAAATGTTCATATATACTAACATTATCGAGCCCATAATTGTTGGTGATTCCAGTGTTCCTCTTTTGAAATCGGTATGGATTGGAAAATATGAACATGATGAAGTTGTCAATATAAATATCGATAATCCCATGTATTTACCAATAGCAAGTTCATGTATAAACAATATAGAAATAAATATTCGTGATGATAGTGGAAAACTTATAAACTTTCCAAAAGGTTCAAAAACTCATTTGACATTACATTTTCGTAAAGTAGATGGCTAATTCTGATATTATTAGTATGTATAGTGATAGCCAATCTGGCGGTGAATTACCATATTTTATTGGTAAACAGTACGGTTCGGGATGGTTGAGAACAATTGGTAGATTTGCATTGCCTATTCTTAAACGTATTGGTAGTTTTGGTATGAAAACTGCAAAAGATGTTATTATGAATGAACAGAAAATATTACCATCTCTAAAAACAAATGCTTTAGCTGAATTAGGGAAAGTTTTACCAGGGGTTGCAGGTATGTTTCAAAAAGATACGCCTCCAGGTCCAGCTCCAAAACGTAAAAGACATGGAATATCACGTATAAACAAACGAATGAAAGGACATGGAACTATATTTGCAAAATGATTTGTGGTAAATCTGAATTATGTATATTTGATAGACCATCGCCCCAGGTTGTAATAGAATTTGGGGCATTTGAGGAAGTTTTTCCTATGAATTCAATTACCGATAGTAGAAATGATGTAGAATTTTACATCAATGGTTCTCATACAGAATATTTAGATTTGAATGATACTTTATTGATTGTTCAAATCAAGGTTATAGATAAAGATAAAAAGGCTTTGGGTGATGCTGATGCTACAATACCTAATAATTTTTTGTTTCATACACTTTTTAAAGATGCTATTCTTGGATTTAATAATATCAAGATTGAAGGTGGCAACAATACATATATCCACAAGGCGATAATAGAAACTATTTTAAATTATAATACCGACACCAAAAATACATGTCTTACTCCTATGGGTTATGCAGCAACTGATGACGAACGGAAAAAATGGATTAAAGGCTCAAAGATTTTCACCATGTGTTCATCATTACAACTCGATTTTATGGATCAACCAAAATATTTACTTCCAGGAGTCAATGTACACATTAGACTGAAAAGAACCGATTCTTCTTTATCATTAACTAGTGGTGCTGGTCAACCAATATGTCAATTAGTTGATGCAAAATTACTAGTAAGAAGAGTTCGAGTTGATCCGTCGGTATTAGCAGGTCATCAGTTGTGGTCTTAATTCTAAGCATGCAATCTATCCCTCTGAAAACAAAAGAAATTGTTTCATTTGCAATAGCCAAAGGTGCTTCTTCCTTCTATAAGGAACAAATATTTGGAGATAGAAGAATGCCAAACTTTATTCTGGTAACATTTCAAGGTGAAGCACAATATAATGGTTCATATAGTGCCTCAAGCTCAATTTTCAAAACCTTTGGTGTTACTTCATTAACTCTGTCGAAAAATACTGATTATCGAGAAACATATACTCAAGATTTCGATAGTGACAATTACTGTGCTACATATATGCAGAGTATTGTTAGAAATATGGGATATTTAGATAAAAATTTGAATTGCGGCATAACTCTTGAAGAATTCAAAACCAAATATCCATTCTTTACATTTGTTTTGGCCCCAGATTTTGATTTGAATCAGAGTCAATTACCTCAAAATGGAAATTTACGATTAGATATAAAGTTTGCAAAAGC
>CAUHTR010003801.1:0-43534 GCA_959609185.1 Schmidtea polychroa | reverse complement strand
AAAGGCTTATAAACCTCTTGTTATCATATTACATATCCCAATTGTATGGTTTTCATTGAATATTGTATCATGTATATGGTAGCTTTCACACAATGGATACAGTAATTGTTTCCATATTAACATTCAAGTGGAAATTTATCTTTTTTAAACTGTAAAATAAACCTAATTAATTTTTTTCACACTCATTGTCATCAAAATATGTAATATTTAGTGTTTTACTTTTGCTGGCCGCATTAGAACATGGTCCTGGTTCTTTTTGTCCACCGGTCACACTAACCTTTACATCTCATAGTTACCAAGATGGAATCTAGCAATACAAATCGATCTACAAAATATCTAAAAATATGAAGCCTATCTATGCCTCTTATATAATGACAATATTAAGGATAGAAGGTCTTACGCCTCTTTATCGTTAAGTAGATGGATTGGTCCCCACTGGCACAGGCAGGTCACGAAATGTTTTATGTAGGTCACGGAATTTTAAAGTTTTTCACATAATCTTTATGTTTTTCATTGAAATTTCTCTGGTTTTTAAAGAATTTCTATGTTTCTCAAGGATTCTTTGTGTATTTCACTTCAAATTAATCATATTTTAAGATGGTCAAATCCTCGTAAGATATAGTCCATTCTAGCACAATATATATAAAAAATAAATTTTAATAAATAAGTAGGTCATAGGTCAAACTTGGGCTTGCGCTTTCCAATTCTGGGCCAACTTCGTCCAATATTTGGTTGTCATCAATGGCATCAACTCCTAAATAGTGCCCAAATGCAAAACTTGTATTTTTTCCTACCCAGACGCGCTTATCATTATTATTTGATAATGCTATTATTGAATTTTTAAATGTGAAAAACTGGTACTCCAAAAACTGAATTCCTATTCTAGACTGCGGTACAGAAATAATCTGATTTTTATTATAGCAATCTAAATATGATTGATGGTTTATTTCTGTTCCCGGTAATTTTACCCCTTAGCTCTCATAGTCAATTTACTTCCTAAAAGACTATAACACTTCGGGCGTAAGAAAACCTATTCATCGTATCCTAATCCCTTGCTCTCACATTTGAACTTTCCGATGACAAAGTTAAGGGTCCTTGAATATAATGGATGAGAAGGATCGTAATTTGAGGTGTCTAATAAATTATCGGAAATCATCGCAGGTAGTAATATATCAAATTTCAAATTTTTTATTTCCAAGAAGAAACTGTCAGTATCACCGGCTACTATATTGATAGTGCAATTAAATTGTCGTCTGCATTTCTCCAATTCATTATATTGGAGCTGGTACATCCGCAATTTAGACAGATCTGGCACAGATTGTCCGATATATCTAGGTCTGTCTAAACATATAGAGTCTTTATTCAGATGAGCAGCAATCAAATCGCCATCAATTCTGATGAATTTTCTGAAAGTAGGTTTTGAAGCATATACAATTATCTTTTCAGCTGAATTGCATAGACTCAAATTCATCATATTTTTCAGATTCTCTACGGATTTAGACTATTAATATATAGTTTAAAACAAAATTTGTTTTACAAATCCATATATAATTCATTAGTTGATTCTGCTCTTAATCGTGTATTTTTGTCGATATATGATTTAAATATAGGTGCTTGCTTGAATTTAATTGCCCTATGAATATTTACTACCTTTGCCTTAAGTAACAGATAAAGTTTGAGAAGCCTCCAATGAAGAATTTGGTTCTTCTTGGGTCAATGCGTGAGCATCAGCTTCTCTACTTTTGAATAAATAAATTCTAATAAGAATTTAAATGAAAGTCAATAGAATTCTAAATGATTTGTTAAAATCTAAGAATTGGGACTCGTTTCATAAATTATTCTAGAATGCAAAAAATCATAAAAAATTTTTTTTATTTAATTACAAATTTTATTAATAAAATTTATTTATAATTTCCAGCATAATAATTAACATATTATTATTAATTTTTATTTATCATTTCGTAAATGTTGCATTGGTCTGACTCCCCCTCCCGACCTCCCTACCTTCTACCTCCTGCCTTCTCTCCTCCATCCTCCCTTACTCACTAACCGCTTCTTCCATTCCTTTTCCCTCCTACCATAGCATGTAACAAATGAAAATAAAAAAATTAAAATTATAGTAGATTTTGGAGCTAAAACCTATTCTGGAAAAAAATATTTTTAATAGAAAATCCCAGGAATAAATTGGTTGTTTTAACTAACTAAAAATGAAGTCGACTGGTGGAAGAGATTTTCTCAATATTAACCACCGAGATTAGAAAAATTAACTTCATTAATTAATAGATAAAGTGTGGATTCGATTATGGTTTCGTTTGATGTGCTAGGTTCGAATAGGCTGAGAATTTATGCGGCTGCCTCGTTTCTAAAATAACCACCATAAGACATAATTTATTATACCCAGATGATACTATTCACTAAGTGATGTTGCTACTGTACTAACTGGTTAGAGTTTATAATTTATTTATTTAAATTATATTTGATTTATTTATTTATTAGCTATTTTATTTAGCTATTTTAACTATTTGTATTTAACCATTTTAGAAATGGCTTTCAAGTAATTTTTTTTATTTAAAGTAAACTTTAAGGCTTGAATATAGATATGAGATCATTATTCAAGCTCTTAAATAATACTTTTTATCAACATTTTTTATTATCTAGTTATTTTTAATTAATTTTTCAGGAGTTTTAGATGTTATTATTATTATTTAAATTTTTTCAATATAATGTGAGTTTTATTATTATTTTCTTAAGTAATTAAGTAAGAAATACAATTTATTAATCGCCAAAAATATCAATTTTTTACAACATTTAGGGAAAAAACGGTAGATGTTTTGAAAATAGTTTTTTTAATTTTTATATTCGTCTTTTTTAAGCTCACTTTCTAGGGCCTTATTAACTAAATCAAATCTTCTTTCGAATGTCATCGTACTGAAGCCATTTGCTCTTGATATTGTCTTCTTTATGCTGCATTTTACCTTGCTGAATACGCTTTCAATGGGATTGAGGAATGGGCTGTAAGTTGCAGATGTTCTATAAAATTATTTTGTGACAATGCTCCTCCGTGAATTGAAGCCTTATCGTGAATGATATGGTATCAGGTGTCATTCAGTTTAGAACTTAATTCATTTATAATTCATTTTACTGAAATTAAATTATTGTTCAAAAATCTGCAAATTGTTGCTTTTAAAGCAATACAATTTTGTTGCTTCATGTAATTGCACATTTCTTGAAGTGAAGCATAGAAGTTTTCTTCCACATACTCTAATAATTGATTTCCCTGTATTTCAGAAATTTTTTGATTGCTGCCACCTCATCTTCCTGTGGATATATTTTTTTATATTTATAAATTATATTTCTGATTGATTCTTTGCGAATTCCTAATAATCACCCGAAATTTTAAAAATCTTCCCCATTTTCCATTGCATTGACTAACCGGATTTTGTCAAGTTCTGAAATTCTATAGAAATATTAATTTTTAAATTTAAGTTAATAAAATTTACGATTTTCTAGTTTTTTTCCCAACATCAGACGGCAAAGTTGAGATTTCAGGGCAATGTGAAATACTAAAAAACTATTAAATTTATTAAAAATTTAAGATAAATCTTACGAAATAATGTCTTCATTATCTATAGAACTCAAAGTTGAGTTTCCGGAATTTTCGTTAAAAATTTGTTCATTCATTTTTTTCTAAAAAATTCTACAAATGTCTGTAAATGATTTATTATAGAGCGTTTATTCATTGCAACGAATATATTTATCGAAAATTTGCATGCATTTTTTACTATGTGTTGTGTGTCAGATTATTTTTTCTACCACTTTCGCACTTTCTATATTAAATGCGTTTATTCATTGCAACGATAAAAATCAACACACAGGTAAGTTTGTATGTTTATATAATATACACATATTGAGTTTTTGTTTTATATTATAGATGTGTTTATTCAGTGCAAACGGGTGTATACAAAAATGAGCTACGGAAGCCATGACTGCTAAACTTAGTAATTTATTGGGTTCAGTGTGACCGATAGAATGTTCTTCACTGTCCTCTAACATAGTGTGTCCCGCCCCACTCAATGTGTAAAATTATTTGTTACTCACTCCTAACATAGATTTGTATTCCTTAATAATCTCAAATCTTTTTGCCAGGATAATTTCGGATTCCAGCACTCCACAACTCATTGCCCTATAAAGCTTAATTGGCCTTCTAAATGGATTTTTTTGGCCTGTGAAATAAAAATACTTGAAAATGTTAGGGGGGTTTAATCAGTTTCTGGAAAAGTTAAAACATTTAAATGGGGAAGGGGTTGGGTCTTTGTCTAATAACATAGAACGGTTTTTGAATGTTTCCTTAAATTTTTGGCTAAGTTTTAAAGTACATAGAAAATTTCTCATCAAATACCATGTGGTGATGGTTTTGTATGATGCTTTAAAGATTGAACATTATTGTTGTAAACGGAACCAGTTAAACAATTTGTTTCAGTAAAATGAACAGGTGAGCTATCTATTACCGATTCAGGTACTTCCGTGTTATCTTACCCCCAAAAATTAAATTAAAAAAAACACATATAATTATTATATTTATTTTCTAAATCACAGTTACAAACTCAGCAAATGTTTGTAATAAGTTTGTAAATGGTCATCCAGGTGGCCAGAAAACCACAATGTCGTTGAGAATCGTGTCGAACACATCGGCACTGTTGCTTAGAACACGTTTGCGCCACATAAACTCGCATAATCACATAAATCACAGATAGCCTTAATAAATTCATGTTCAATAAAGTCATCAATAATGTATTCTCTCATTTTTTTATATTGTTATTTTAATTGTATTTTATAATTTAATTTTTGGGGGTAAGATAACACAGAAGTACCCCGATCCATTTGGCAATTTAGGGCTATCAAAAACCACGGAATTCAAATAAGGATCTGTTGCAGTCATGAATAAATATCATATGACTCTGAAAATAGCAACTTATTTCCAAAACTTAAAGTTTTAAAATATACAAATTCTATAAATTAACAAATTTTGAACAAACAAAATTTTAATTCCAACATTTTAAAATTTGTTTATTTTAAAATTATCTACAAAGAAAAATAACTTTTGCGCTTTACAAAAATATAAACTTCTTAAAAATTTACTTTAAACAAACAACTGTAAATAGTTAGAAAAAATGAATTTAGAATTTATAAAATACACCAAGCAAATTTTAGCATTATCGATGTCAGTGAGAAAAATTATATGGATAAATTTCCCATTTCATTTAGACGAGACAACGAATTTATTAGTTTTTTCTTCGGAGAATCTGACTAAAAATTGTCTTTTGTTAATAATTCGACTTTCAGCTTCAGTTCGTCCAATAACCCCATGAAACCACATTGAATATTTTAATAAGTCCGTTTGCCTTTTGATTTCATATTCCAAAAGCAATTTTGAATAAATTTGATGGTGATTATTAAATTTTTAAATTTCTCCTATTTTTCGTTTAGATTTTCAACAATCGATTAAACATCATATATAAGATTTATATAGATTTCGCTAAGACCATCTAACGGCTCACTACATACCTTGTTTTGTAAAATAAAGCCCGAATAGAAATTAAACGAATGCGATCATTTAAAAAAAATTATTTTTGACTTGGTAAAAATACTGCACAAAATATTAATAAAAAATATATACTAGAAGTCATTGACTTTTATCTACTTATGACTAATAGTATGACTCATTGCCTTTGATCTGACATAGAAAAAATTTGATAAAAAATGATGAGTAAATTTTATTAATTTTAACAATTGTAATTCTAAAATTGAAGTATTGAAAACACAACTAGAATTTATTTCCTACTGAGCTGATTTATTAATCCAACATTTATAACCAATCATGAACCTCCACAAATTGATTGGTGATCATAGTAAACTATCAAAATTAATAAGAAAGCAAGTATATAATAACAAATATCACATAATTTGATTGGTTATCATAGCAACCAATCATAAACCTCAGCAAAATTGTTTAGTGATCATAGCAACCAATCATAATCCTCCACAAATTTGATTGGTGATCATAGCAACCAATCATAATCCTCCACAAATTTGATTGGTGATCATATCAACCAATCATAAACCTCAGCAAAATTGATTGGTGATCATAAGAAAGCAAGCATATAAAAACAAATATCACAACATTTGATTGGCAATTGCATAAACCAATAAATATCAATTGAAAAAACTATAATTTGAAAACAAAACAATTCCGAATTATTTATTACCAATCACAAACATTATCAAATTTGATTGGTGATCATATCAACCAATCAGAACCAACCAATCAATAATATGCTTCAGAAGTCAATGTCTGTGAATCCTCGGTCCGCAACGAGCCCACCGTGCTAGTGACGAGGTGAGTCCCCATGTAATTGCTATTCATTGGACCGGGATTGAGGGAACGCTCATATTTCGTGACCTTGGTAAAACTGGTCACATCGGCTCCTACAGAATTCGGCCGTAACATGGAATTATTATTGTCATCCATCTGATCGATGGACAGCCGAATGTTGTCGTCATCACCATATCCGATCCGATCGGCATCGGCACCGGCATCCATATTAGACACCTCCAATGACTCATTAAATGAAGGCCGCCCGCTCTCAAATGTCCTGAAACTACTGCTGCCGTTCCCATCGAGAAATCTCCCACCCTATCAGCCAGATATTATCAATTCAATAAAGTTCCATGCAATAGTTTACATTCATGTTGCTACTAGACACAGATGTTCGTTTGGGCCTCATTTGTAACTTCGAATGAGGTTTCCGCCCTGCGAAATCTGGAGAGGAATTGTTAGATTCATTCCCATGGTTATTATGGTGATTATTCGAGGAATCAACTGAGTAATCAGTACGCCATTCTGATGTCTGTGAAATTCGGTATATACAATCACCAGGAACCAACATTTATAATTATAATTTTGTATTAAGTTTTCATCTATCAGATTGTTACTTTGGAACTTGATACTGATATTTTATCTTTTTTGTTCACGTTTCATCTGTTATTTTCATGTAGAATTTCATTTATCAACATTTGGTTTACGAACATGTTATTTTAGAACAATACGCGAAAAAAAACAGTGACGAAAATTGATGTTAAATAGAAAACATTGATCTATAGAGCAAAACTGATAAGTATTATTCCAATCCTGACACCAAGCAAAACGTAAAGACCAGAAATTGATAATATTAGTGAAAATACGAAGAAGTTATTTTGATAATATTCCCCAATAGTATTATAATGAAATCTTGTGGTGAAAATAGTTAATTTTGATTGTTATTATTATTAGTATGTGGCTATTTATACATACAGTATGTATAAGAAATTGGCTATTTATACTTACTGTATCATGTTGGCTATTTATACTTACTGTATCATGTTGTTGAAAATGTTATGAAATGCGGAGATGACGAATGTGAATGTGTTAATAAATTTTAGTTTGAGTGTATATTTAAAGTATAATATTGAGAATTTCTTTGTTAAAGTTTTGCCTTGAATATTTTTAGCAGTACCTTTGCGACTATTACCCTTACGAGCAGTACCCATAGGGGGACAGAATATCTTGTCGGATAAACTCTGACTATATAATAATAATAAAAATAAGTATGTATAAATAGCCACATCCAATAATTATTCATAAATTATAAGGCCGGCTTTAATCGGTTTAGTATGTGGCTATTTATACATACTGTATGTATAAATAGCCACATACTTATTATTAACAATTTAATATAGATTTTTATTAAAGCTTGATTATATGTCAATTAATTGTTTATGGATTTTTCAGATCAAATTATCAATGATTAATAATCTAATAAAGTTTGAAATTAGATTAAAAATATAGAAAGAGAAAATTTACAACATTTGGTATTTTAGGATATTTTAAACTTAAATTTGATGCTTTTTTATTATTCGTCAGATATTTTCATTTTATTTATGTGCTTTATGCAAGATTGGCAAATATTCACAAAATAATGTTAATCTTTCCAAATTTGCAAATTATAAAGCTAAATGAACTTTTTCGTATTTATAATAACCATTTAAAATGAAATTCGACTTCATGATTTATGGCTTTTTCTCTTTATTTTTTCGACAACTCTCGAGCCGCAAAATTGAATTCAGTAGCGTTTTTGGCATTAAATTTTAAATTTACATAAACTTATAAAATGTGTTATTATTCCATGCAATATTCCTATATATCGAAATGCTTACATGCATATTTTTTACACAAAATCGCAATTGATAATGGCTAATCGGACATTAAATAAAATCCAGTCAATTGGGCTTTGTGTTAATTATATTACTAACGGTATTTGTTAATGTTAAATTCTGTAATTAAATGATTTATTTACTTTTTTATTTAATATCAATATCTTATAAATTTTATGATAAAATAGGTGAGACATTTATATATTTATTTTAACATGGACAAAAACTTAATATCTATCCTAAAATACCTTGTTTCATCATAAACTTAGGATAGAGCCTTTAAATGTTGGTGCAGAAAATCTATTATCAAAACTCATTCTGGAAAATTCATGAGCTGGGAAAACTTTAATCCTTTCTCTATTTTTAATTTTACTAAATGCAATATAGGTGGAGTTTAAAAATGGGTTAGCATCAGAGATATCCTCAAATGGATTCATATTTAATCGTTTTAAAATTAAAAATTTAGAGTTATTAAATGTCCATTTGTGTATATTTTTTATTATATAGATTTTGTGAATTGTGCTGTATTTATTTCTCTTCCAAAATAGGAAGTTTTCTATCCATATATAGTGTAAGCCATTATTTAATGTCATGGATTTAATTAAATGTCATTTTTTGGATATGACACACACACATACACATTTATTATGGGTAAGTTTTATTTATATTATTAAATCTTTAAATCAATGCCATTTAGGCCATCTTCAAATGTAAATGTTGTGTTGGTTATGTGTACGTGTATTGCGTTGTTGTTGCGTATGTGAATTGGTTATGTTTGTAAGATATTTTCGGATCGCTTTATGAGATTTTGAACTTTCAGATATGATTGTTTATTTTGTTTTACACTGAGATTAATTTATGTTATATTGTGATTAGTTTTTTTAAAAAATTGTATTTTTTTGTTGAAATATTCTTTTCATTGCAAATGATTTATTATGTCAAGAAAGGAATAAAAAAGGCCTTAATGCGATTCGAAATTAAAATGATTTGAAATCAAACCAAAAATGACAAATCAACCAATAAAAACACCTTAAGCATTATCAAATTTCATGTTTTAGCGTGTCATTGATAATGAGTTTATTCACCAAATTTCATCTCGATGGAATGATTGAAATTTGATTAATTACCCTCTCCTCAAGATTTGAGTGTCACAATATATTCATCACCAACAGAGTTAATATAAAGGATGTCATTTGAAAAAAAACTAATTTTGGTCTCATTTTCCTAGTTTTCTCTATCCTGCTCCCCAGAGGTCTCTAATAGCCTTCCTTTTCCTTTTCATTGTTCTTTTACCGATTGTTTTAATTCATTAATTAAGTAAACCTCTATGAGTTATCGCGCACCTCCCCCGCGTTTAAGAAAATATCACCAGTGTTTTAATCTCACGAAATGAGTTTCCACGCGGTTGGGCAATAAGTTATCGCGCATTTATTGATTTTTAAGTGCATGAAAATGTGCAAAGTGCAATTTTTGATTATAATGAAAGGAAATTTTTGGTTTTTAAATTATAGTCAAAAGCACTCATATATTTTGCATCCTTAAAAATATAATTATTGATTTTCAAGTGCAAATTTAATGATTTTTAAACCCAAGTAAAAATAGGCAAGTAGATTCAAATGGCCTTCCTTTTCATAGCCATTGTTCTCTCACCGATTGTTTTAATTCATTAATTAAGTAAACCTCTATGAGTTATCGCGCACCCTTTAAGAAAATATCACCAGTGTTTCGATCTAACGAAATGAGTTTCCGCGCGGTTGGGTGATAAGTTATCGCGCATTTATTGATTTTTAAGTGCATGGAAATGTGCAAAGTGTAATTTTTGGTTTTTAAATTATAGTCAAAAGCACTCAAATATTTTGCATACTTAAAAATATAATTATTGATTTTCGAGTGCAAATTTAAAAAAATAGGTAATTAATTATCTCAAAATAAATTTGTAAATGATGTATAATAAATCAAGGTCACATTCCTGTCATATCGATAACTTACACGAGGATTAAAGTAAAAAGTAAAAAGCTTGAATTATGAGATCAAAACGTCAAATATTACCGCTTTAGCCGTTGATTTATTTCCTAAAATTCATAAAGATAAAGAATTAGGATAAATTTGCTAATTAAATTAATATTAATAATGATTTTAATATTTTAATCGATTATAAAAATCTATATAAATATTTATATAGAAATTATATATAATAATTGTTTGTATTATTTATTTATTATATTACTGGCAAATTGTAAGTAACATATTAAGTTAAATTGCAACATTGCAAATATATAATAATGGTAAACCTGGGAAATTTGCGATGCCATTGAATATCGCCTCGATTGATTTTTACCGTCGTCATTTTCCATTGAGAACGATTGGTTAAATCCATCGGAATATTCATTGTCTTTATTGTCGATACTTCTCCAGGCGTTGCCGTCGGTGCTGGGAGTTTCTGAATCGGACTGGCTGTCGGCAATTGGCGGCTGCTGGGACGCGTGATTCGACCGACGGGTCATGTGGGGCGATCGATTCGATTGGACCGGGTTGAGATTCAGATATTGATCCGCCTCGTTTATCGTTTCGTTGGTGTCGTAGGAAATCGATTTGCTATTGAAATAGTTGCTGTTGCTGTTGTTGTTTCGATTGGGATATTGGGATTGGAGGGCTTCCTTGCCGGGCGAAAGGGGCGGTCGGTTATTGATTGGTTTATGGCGCGGCGGCGGTGGCGATTGAGAATCGATCGATCCAGTGCCGAAACTCGGTGCGGAAACGCTCGTGCCGGTGCCAAACAGCGGCGGAACGAGCGGATTGCGCTTGTTGCGATAAATCGGCGGCTCGATACCGGATGAGAAATCTGAACTGTAAATAATCGGCTTCATTGAGGGATTTATCGATTTCTGTTGGAGGATTTTCTGGAATAATTTCTGATTGGTCAATTCGATGCGTTTTGATTGGGTCTTTGTCAATTTGTATTCCAATTGGCTGCGAATCGGCCCGCAATATTCCGGTTCCGTTCTCAGCCAGCCTTTGGCTTTCGGTACGATTCCCACTGGTGAATCCAATCGGATTTTCGGTTTCGATAGCCTCGCCAGGAAATCTTTTCTCCCTTCTGCGCTGCCGCTCTTTTCAGCGGTCGCCGATTCGACGCTTTTGGAGCGTTTTATCGATTGGGATTTCTCGGGGAGAAATTTTCCCCCGGCTTTTCCAATTGGTTTTCTCGCCGGTTTTTCTTCTTCGGGATTTCCATTCAAATCGTTTTGGCTTTTCCAGGATTTCAATTCCACGAGAAGCTCGTTGAGAATGGAAACGTTTTCTGGGGTTTTTGTTAGGGATTTGACGGCTTTTGATAGGGGATTTTCAATTGGTTTGATGGGAATTCCTTCCGGCTCAGAATCGGTATCCTCACCGTTTCCATAGTAACTGTTGTAGATCATAGGCGGATGATCGGTTAGAAGGGGGTCATTTGGATCTATTGTCAAACCGACTTTTGCGAGAGTATTTTCAACATTTCCCGACTCAATTGGGACTTGAATTCTGATTGATTTGTGTTTATTCACCTGGCAACCGATATTTCTCATCAGGACCTTTTCTGGGGGCCCCGCTTCCTCTGATATAGGATCTCCACATTCTATAGCTCTATCGACTGGATCTTTTACTCTGGACTTTATTCTAACCTCGATATGCTGTGCTTCTTGCAAATGAGGAGCGAGATTGGCTCCGATGTAAATTAATCGCAATTTCATTGTGATAAATCCCACTGCGTCTCCAATCAGATTCACAATGGGAAATTTCCCCATCATATCTTCACTGACGGTGTGATTAGTTTTGGATATTTTCCTTGCTAAACTGATTACTGTTTCGGATAATTTTATTGTCACAATACCAATAAGATGATTGGGATAATAATAGTCATCACAGATTAATATATAGAGAGGTAGAGAATTGAATTCGGATATCAAAGTCAATGTGTTGGCTTGAAAAAGAATACTTTTGCCTTTTCTTACGACATAATTTCCATCGAGATCTTTCAATTCGTTTAATTGAGTTGGTTTGCTGGTTTGATTGGTTTTCTCAATCAAATCAAGATAATCACGAAGTTTTAATTGCACATCATTATCAACTGTGCTAATAATCGCTGGCTCATAATCCAATAGTTTTAATACTGTTGATGGAAATAAACATTTTTCGCCTTCAAGTAATCGAATTCGATCAATGAAAATTTCGATTGAAAATATATTAGAACTCATTCATTTATTATTGAATTCACATTTATAACAATAAACCCTTAATAAATTAGTAAATAAGCAAATTCATATAAAAATTTATTTAAAACTAATCATTATTCTATTCTATTTTATCTTATAAAACATTTAAATTTAATTTATTAATTTTATGTAAAACTAACCTACAAAAATAACTTAAATATCAAATGAAAATTAAATTGAAGAATAAATAAAAATGATATTTAAATTAGAATGTTGTCAAGGATATCCTCAATCAAAAGTACAAGTATTTAAACAAGAATTTTAATTAAAATCTAAATTTATTAGAATTTTACTTATTATTTATTTACTTATTTAAGTTCATCATTTTTTTTAAAATTATGTTTCGATATAAAGTGTATTTGTATGAACTCATTATTTACGCGAAAATTAAAAAAATATGAAATAATTTAATTTAGTTATAACATTACTACTATCTCCGTTATGTTGGGCTTTACGATAAAAAGGTTACAGTGAGACTGGAGCCTCAGTTGTCGATATATTGAATTAACCTAGTCATTATACATCATGACTATCTTCTCAAATAACCTATTTTTGTTCAGAAGTCCACGAGTTGAGGTTGGAGAGTGAAAATCAGATCGAGAGCCTTGAGGTAAATTAATCATGCACCAGTAGAAAGCTATTATTTATTTGTGGTCACATTAGTTGGACATTCACAAGTGGCGACTATGGCTGCGAGTTACCTGAAATTCTAACTATTAATCCAATCAATTAATTTTTAAAGAAGATTTCATTTAATATTGAGATTATGATGTTTTCATATAATTAGTTTAATATAATGTGTTATACAACGTTATATAATATCATTTGATTGTGATATTATACAATTGACCTTTTGAAGTTACGAAAATATTACGGTGCAGTAGTTTTGGCAGCTACATATGAAAGAGAAGAAATTAGTTCGAGCACCTTGACATAAACGAGTCAAGCTAGTTTCTATTTTATCTTAGTGAGAGAAAACTGTTATTATCATAGTTGATCGACCATGTGAATAAGGAAGACCCAGTCAGAGTAATTTGATCAATAAGCAGATGCAATGACGGGAGAGTTTGATGTGATGCCAGTAACTTTTCATTGAGGTTCTACATGGAAATTGATGAAAACATTGCTGAAGATATCTCGTGGTTATGAAAGAAGAACGATTACTTACTCATCAATATTGCAGATCTAGAGGTTATATTAAGTAGTAATAATCACGCTGTTAGATATGATGATTAAAGATTAACCGTTATCATAAACTCGGTTATGACTTTCAAATAGTATGGTGACAACATTGGTAAAAAGACGTCTTGGTACGATCAAGCAGTTAAAAGATGAACTCGGACTAGAAACATCCATTGACATTGGAGATAAACTGTACTGCAGTTACTTCCATATCGCAAATATTCAAAATTTACGAAATTAACTTCATGGGCATCGATCGCACGCTTTATCTGATAAAAAAAGACTCATCGAAAACGCATGACATAGGTGAAGGAGATCGTCAATTCGTGCAAACAATCCAAATATTTGAAAGTAGTGCGCCAATAAAGTGGGACAAGGGCGCATTAGAAGTATTCAACGAGTGGTTTTGCATTGCTTATTGATGTCACTTATGTGGATGATAATCTATTCCTTTCAATCTTAGATTGTAGGCGCAATAGATATTATTTATGAAAGAAAATTGCTCGTGTTGTTTCGAATCCTGATTACAATGCGTTTAACTCGATGTTTTTGGGAAAAAAGGTTCAATGGAAGAAATTTTGATAGACAATGATTCAAGTTTATACTCAAAAATTCAGAGATTTCGCGGACATGTGGAACACTGAAGATAAAATAACGTTGCGCCTATCGACCACAAAGGAAAGGTATAGCAGAGAGGAACCATAAAACGCATAGTCGCGAGATCATGTTGCAATCCTTTAAAGTCCGTTTTCTTTATCATATCACCACATTTAAGTTTAATAGTGATAAGGTTCTATTAAAAATGCATTTTAATCGATGATCGAAAGGCTAGAATTCTTTCGGAGCTATGCTGCATTGGAAAGTCACGACGGCCAATATATTACATACTAAACTATTGGCATCTATAGTTTTGTGAAACCAATCTTCTGGTCATAGTAGTGCTGGGGCCCTACCCGGTTGACCACTCACACTTCTAATGTCTAGTCTAGGAGATGAATGCCCATTGCGATTATCCTGGTCACTACGGTGTCAACCCTGAGTAGAACCCCGCATAACCTTCCCTCCAACATGATACCCGTGAGACATCTCACGTTGGTACTGTATCATGCCGGCGAGACGCCAGTAAGCAGGTGAGCCCCTGCCTTAGGACTACTCCTTACTGAGGCCTCGACTTACCACCCTCGACTGCCGTTAGAAGGTCTTACGTCCATCCAAGTTAAAGATTCACTATTTGTCTGTAGTTGGGATTCGATTGGCTAATTCTACTAAAATCTCAAAAAGAACCAAAACAAAAACAAAAGACTTCCTCGTCTCGTAATTATTGTCGTATCATTACTGTTTATAAAACGAACTGATAACAAGACGTAAAGATTATTTATAGCAGTATCAAATCTATACAATGTCGGTAGAGTGTATACAGCGTAAAATGACAAGATGAGCAGAGCACGACACCATGAGTTTGGTGCGATGACCTCGCTATCGGCGGAATTATTCCACAAAGTCTTCTCAATTTTTCCACTCAGTGGCGGCTAACAGCTCTTCGAGGTCGAAAAACTCGGAAGCGTTCTCTTCCCAAGTGACTCCGGCGGCAGAGATAATTCGCCCCGTCACTCCAGATGCGGAGACTGCTGTCACCGCGGGAACGCTGACTCCCTCTACGAGATTTGTTGGGGGTATATTGGGTTCGGCGACCCTCCGTTCTCGTTGTTTTCTTTTTCGTTCGGCTCTAGACATTTGCCGACGTTTTGGTTTGGATGTTGCTGGGTTGATAGAAATCGCCTTAGACGTAGAGGCAGGCACCGGGGCTACCTGGCTTGTACCCATGAAAATGATATCCGGTTGTTTGGGTGAGAGCTGGGTCTCTACGCATTCCTTGCAGGACCTTTTGGCCGGAGACGACAATTTCGACGAAGTATCATGGTGCGCCGGAAAGAGCTCATCGGCGTCTTTGATCGGGATTTTCACTATCTTCCGGGTGGTAGTTGCCTGCAGATAAACTTTATGCAGGGCTTCGGACTGTTCCTTGATTAGGCTCCTCTGGGAGCGACTTTCAGCGATCAAGGCATCTCGACAATGCTCGCTCCGGTAGAGCTTCTTCTGGGTCTCCTTCATCCGAGCGGGACTAAACCATGTCCCCTCTAGCTCATCGATCTTTCTTTTGTACCTCCCAATTTGAGCTTGCAGATCTCGGATGATTGAATTCTTGTCCGAGCAAGAAAAACAAGGTTTGAGAAGGTTCTGGGAGTTTGAAGACATATTGGCTAGCTATGAAGAGAAAATGCGAATAAAATCAAACTAAGGTAAATTTGAGTCGTCGTCATCTAGTCACACTCCTACCATGCTATTCATAGACTATTATACAGATAAAACGGTTCGTTGGCCAGAAGAGATTTCTTTACCCTACGTATCTGGCACACTTTGGGTTATTGCTTATACAAGATTGGTCACCCATGCAAGATCTTACTGAAGGAAAAGAAAATATTATTATTGATAAGGGGAAACTTCCGATTAGTGGGATTATAATTTTGTTATTTTACTCGAAAACAGCCCATAGCATTACAAGGGGATCTACGCAAGGTTGCTAATTTACCCAAGATAAATGATTTTGTGCGTGAGTTTCAGATCTAACCCGGTCGATTTTCTTTTAAAATAAAATCTTCTATGTGAATAGGAACTCAAGAATAGACGGTAATTTATCAAATTCTCTAAAATTATTTATTTACGATAATTAGAAAGTTCGTTACTTAATTTACACCTATTTAATTATAAACCAAAAAAAAATTTGGAACGATTACAGTAACTAAATAATTAAATGCGTGTGATGAAGAGCATTAAAATGACCGTCTGTTGGTTGTCTAATAAGTCCGATTGGTGAGAAATCGGGTGGCTGCCAGTAACATGAGTGTAGTGAATTTTGTTTAATTGACATGCCAGATGGAATTTTCCGTGATTAATTGTCTGTGAAATTTTCAGATTGTGAGTAATCGCTGTGAGGGTCTTAACACGCATGGCGCGTCACAATTTTTTCTCACCTAGTTCCCCCTAGTCATAATCATTAACTGATGCCTTCTATCTGATTTTTCTCGGGGTTATGCATGCATGCGATGTGTTCTCCCCATCTGATAAGTTACATCACAGACGAATCATGTGTATACCTCACATTCTACCTACTATCTCCCATGGATAGTTTTGGAAAAGCTGGATTTTTCTCTCATCAAAGTTGGAATTAACTCGCGATCTCTCAATAAGATTTACCAACTCGTCGCGTGGTCATCAATGTCCCCCGGATACTACCGTCGAAGTGGGATCTCATCACCTTTCTCAATGCTGGATTCTCTGCTAGTCGTGATGTGGACATTTTATGTTTTTACTGGGTGACATTATTCTAATAAATTGTTTGTAGAGAATATATTTTTATGGAGTCGAATTATTCGCTTTTATTTTAATGATTATTAGTAGGTAGTTATGAGCGCCCTGCCGCAACCCCCCCCCCCCCCCCCGGGGGGGGGGGGTCTGCGGCAACTTTTTTTTTGCGGCAACTTTTGATTACGCAATTTTTCAGACTATAGTGAGGTGGTTTTTTTTGGTCCTGGGATTTTCAATTCAAAAAAAAAATTTTCAATACAAAAACGATGGTCCTGGGATTTTCAATACAAAAAATTTTTTTTCTATACAAAAATCCGACTACCAATAAAAAAGCATGGAATTTTCAGACTATAGTGAGGGGGTCTCGATGGTCCTGGGATTTTCAATACAAAAATCCGACTACCAGTAAAAAAGCATGGAATTTTCAGACTATAGTGAGGGGGTCTCGATGGTCCTGGGATTTTCAATACAAATAAAATTTTTTCTATACAAAAATCCGACTACCAGTAAAAAAGCATGGTAATTTAAGGTCTCAGGATATTTTCAATACAAAAATCCGACTACCAATAAAAAAGCATGGAATTTTCAGACTATAGTGAGGGGGTCTCGATGGTCCTGGGATTTTCAATACAAATAAAATTTTTTCTATACAAAAATCCGACTACCAGTAAAAAAGCATGGTAATTTAAGGTCTCAGGATATTTTCAATACAAAAATCCGACTATCACTAAAAAAAGCATGGATTTTTCGAATTAAATTAAGGTGGGTCTCGATGGTCCTGAGAAAAAGGTGGTCTACACTAAAAAAACGTGGTAAATTTTTGAATTACATTAAATTATGGTCCTAAAAAATTAAATTAAAGTAAATAATGGTCCAAATTTTAAAATTAAAGTAAATTATGGTCCAAATTTTTCAATTAAAGTAAATTATGGGTCTAAAAATTAAATTAAAGTAAATAATGGTCCAAATTTTTAGATTAAGTAATCAATGGTAAAAAATTTAAAATAAGTAAATTAAAGTAATAATTTTTAAATTAAGTAATCAATGGTAAAAAATTTAAATTAAAGTTAAATAAGTAAATTAAAGTAAGATTTTAAAATTTAATTACAAAATAATAGAAGGTGTTTGAGAATTGAAATTTTTTTAATGAAAATTTTATGAAATAATTTTTTAAGTAATTTTTAATGGAAATTTTTATGGAATATTTTTCAATGATAATTTTTAATGAAAATTTTTATGAAATAATTTTTTAAGTTAATTTTTATGGAATATTTTTCAATGATAATTTTTAATGAAAATTTTTATGAAATAATAATAATAATAATAATAATAATAATAATAATAATAATAATAATAATAATAATAATAATAACCTAATATATCTACCAAATACATAAAAATGAACTAGACACAAACAAATAACAAATGTAAAGATATAAAATTTATTCATCCAATAATTGCTTGTAATAAGCTCTTCTTAATTCTGCTAGTAAAATATGAACAACTTCTTTCATCTTATATTCTTGGCAGCATCTACATCTAAACGGACATGGTAATTTCATCGGATCCGTACATACTTCACAATCGTCTATGCATTTAAATCTCGATTCTTGGACAGATTCGAAATGTCTTCGTATAAGTTCTTCTATATTGATCCCCGTTAATTGTTTGATTCTATAAGCTAATAGTTCCGGAGCACAATACGAAAGTCTGTTCTTTATATTCGGGAACAATTCTTCCATCTTTGTTAATATAGTCTGGAATATGTAAGCTTGCTTATCGTCATCCATTTTTGAATTTTTGTTATTGTAGATATTCAGTTAATTTAAACACAATTAATTAAATTAATTTAATTAACTTAATAAATATTCCAATATTTCTTCATTTGTTGTGATATTTATAGTTAATGATTTAATGAATTTCTGAATTTCTTGAATTTGATTAAAATAATCAAATGTTTTAATCCCTAATATAACAACTTTCCCACTTGAAAAAACATTTACACATAGTGGGTTATACTTGAGAATACGTAAAGCTGGAAATATTTCAGGCTCGTAGTAACTATCGGTTTTCCTTGATAATGCATTTAAATCAATGCATGTACCCATATCTATCGTTAATGTAATTGATTGGATTTGTAAATCTTGAATTTGATATTTGAGATCGCCTTCCTGTAATGGTTTCTTACATCCCATTATCCTACATTTCCCGCTCTTGAAGAATAAAATTGGATATTTTCCACTTCTGTCAACAACATGTTGAGGTTTTCCTGATGGGAACTTCATTCCATTTACTACACATCTTCCTCTATAATTAATGTTGCTGATCATTCTAATTATTGTAATTATAAACAAATTAAATAAAATAATTTAATTAAAAAATGGAATTAAGAAATGACGCAGTATATCAAATTGTAGGACCTAGTGGAAGCGGGAAAACTTTATTTGTATGTAATTTATTACAATCAAACATGTTTAAATCTAAATTTAATAAAATATATTGGCATCGAGGTGCAGATGAAGAACATGGATTAACTCAAAACAGTTTCTGTAAATTAAAAATGACAATAATTAAAGGATTTGATAAAAATTGGTCATCTAGATTACGCCAAGGTGATGTTATTATTATCGATGATCTGTACCAGGAAGCAAATAAAGAAAAAGATTTTAATAATTTATTTACAAAAATCAGTAGACATTGCGGAGTTACAGTTATTTTCATTACACAAAATCTTTTTCATCAAGGTGGAAGTCATAGAACACGTAATTTAAATGTCCAATATTTAATTATTTTCAAAAATCCTAGAGATCAAACAATAATAGATTTTCTTGCAAGACAAGCTTATCCAAATAATAGAAAATATTTGATTGATTCATTCCAAGATGCGACAAAAATTCCTCATGGATATTTATTTTTTGATTTTACACAACAATGTCCAGATGATATGCGTATTAGAACTGATATTTTTAATATAAACGGTGTTACGATTTATAAACAAAACTAAAAACTAAATAAAATTAATCATGTCATTTAAAAAAGTAGTTGTTAAAAATCTTCCAAGTGTTTCGAAGAAAATTACCAAGAAAACAAAAAGTACAAAGAAAACAAAAAGTGGATCAAAAAGTACAAAAAGTACAAAAACTAAGAAACAAATCAAGAAGTGGATCAAATTATAAACAATCTGTCGCGTAAATTAATAATAATAATGAAATTTGAACGGAGTTTACCATATTTTAATGCTTTAATAAAGGCACCAAATTCGAAACGAATATCAATTTTACAGTCTTTTCCATCATTTGTTATTGATGATTTACTTGAAGTTATTATAAATGTTGTCCGTGGTAATGTAAATATAACTAAAGCTAAAAGATTAGTATTGCAAAGACATAAAAGATCACTTTTATCTCTAGTTGATACAAAAAATCGTCGTCTAATGAGAAAGATAATATATAAACAAAAAGGAGGGTTCTTGGGTGCACTAATTCCTATAGTCTTATCTGCAATTAGTGCAATCTCATCATTAAGTTCTTAATGGGTGTCAAGAGTTCATTACCAAATAAAAATATTGTAGATTTTAATATTTTGACAACTTGTTGTAATAATGAAGGAAACGTATCACAAAACCAACACAAAAGTGGAAAAAGTGAAACAAAGTGAAATCAAAAGTGAAAACAAAAGTGAAAAAAGTGAAAACAATAGAGAAAAAGTTAAAAACAATATGGACAAACCCAAAAGATCCAGATGGTTTTGGTGGCGTAGAAAAATTAACAAAACGAGTGAATAATTCAAAGAAAGAAACTCAGAAATGGTTATCTAATCAATTAGCATATAGTTTAAATAAACCAATGTTGAAACGATTTCCAACAAGACCATACAAAACAATTGGAAACAATGATGTATGGCAAATGGATTTGATGGAAATGATACCTTATTCAAAAATTAACAAGGGGTACAAATATATTCTGACTTGTATAGATGTTTTTAATAGATATGCTCGTGCTGTTCCTACAAAAACTAAATCTGCAAATGAAATGGCTGATGCGATAAAAGAAATGTTTGCAGATGGTAAACCTATTAATTTACAAACGGATTTAGGTAATTTAATTTAATTAATTAATTTTTAAATATATGATTTAGGTAAAGAATTTTATAACAGCAAAGTTAAAGAGGTTATCAAAGGAATTAACCACTACTCGGTATTTTCTCAGTTCAAAGCTGCTCATGTAGAACGATTTAATCGAACTTTAAGAGATCGTTTGAAAAAATATTTTGTATATCAAGGTAATAAAACTTGGATAAATGTTTTGCCAAAAATTATTTTCAGTTACAATCATTCACCACACAGAGGATTAAAAGGACAAACACCTGCAGATTTTACTAAAAATCAACCAAAGTTAGAGAAAATCAATAAACCAAAATACAAGGTTGGTGATCATGTAAGAATTAGTAAAATCAATTCTTCACCATTCATCAAAACTTTGATAATAATTGGAGTGATGAAGTATATCAAATTTTTAAAATCGATACAAAACAGAATCCTGTCATGTATGTGATAGTTGATCATGAAAACAAACCAATCACTGGTAAATTCTATGAACAAGAACTCCAAGTAATTCCTGCTCCTACAATATTTAGAATTCAAAAGATTTTAAAAACCAAAAAAGATGGTAAATATAAACAATACTATGTTAAATGGCATGGCTATGAAACTCCATCTTGGATATCCTGAAAATCAATTGATTAAATAAATATTATGAAAGATTTTTATATTATTTTACCTTCTAATAGTTGTCCTCTTATTTTCCCTGATAATGAAGCTAGTAAATTTAATGTCGAATTTCAAAATCCTATTTACTTGGATGGTGAATGGGAAGTAGCTCTCATGGACTTTACCTTTGTGTATAATACTTTTCCTTATTACAGTAATTCATTGATACAATATGAAAAAGTAAAGATGGATGAAGAAATTAAATATTTTAGAATAAATAATTCAAATCGAACCTTTGAAGTAATAAATCCTAAAAATACTCCTGAAGTTGACATGTTCATTGAAAGATATGAGAATTTGGTTGTTGTTTGTCCACATGTTCCATTTAAAATAACGTTTCCAGATTTTGAACATGCTAATAAATTTGGATTAAAATCAGTATCGGTTATTAGTGATAGTGATCATTTTCGAATTAAATTACCAAAATTTACAGAAGATAAAACAATTGATCAATTTGGTATAATTATAAGCGTTGTTGAAAAAACAAAATTTGAACATTATTTCGAAGATGAACTATACATCAATACTTTATCTGAAATACATGGTCAGTTTATGACAATTAATCCGTCTCCCTTTAAAGATTTAAAAATACAAAATAATGAATTGGTTAAAATAAGTCTTGCTGATAACATTTCATCAATATCCTTTGATAAAAATTTAACAAAAACGTTGGGATTAAAGAGACAAACATTTACAGAGAAAGAAATAATTGGAACAAAAATTCCAAAATTATTTAATCATCATCAACAAATGTTTATTTACTCAAATATTATCGAACCATTGACTGTTGGAGATGTAAGAGTTCCGTTATTGAAATCTATTTGGATAAAAAAATATGAACAAGGAGAAATTGTGCAACTAGAAATGAAGAATCCAATGTATCTACCAATTTCTAATTCTTCTATAAACAACATTGAAATCAATATACGAGATGATAGTGGAAAATTAATAAAATTTAGTAGAGATACAAAAACACACTTGACATTACATTTTCGTAAAATAAATGATTAAAAAAGATTTTTATGTGAATTTACCTTCTAATAGTTGTCCTCAGACTCATCCAAATAATGAAGCTGGTAAATTTAATGTTGAATTTCAAAATCCTATTTACTTGGATGGTGAATGGGAAGTAGCTCTCATGGACTTTACCTTTGTGTATAATTATTTTCCTTTTTACAAGCAATTCAAATGTCAAATATAGTAAAAGTGTATTACATACAAGTTATGAATACTTTTACTATAACCAAGAAAAAAATGAATATACAATCAGTCACGACTCTCCATTTTATTTAATATATATTGACGGAAATACATTGAACATTAATTGTAAATATTTACCTTTTAAAGTAGAATTCGATAGTATTAAAGAAGCACAAAAATTGGGATTTTCAGAAAAAGAAATAACTTTTAAACAAACCTTGAACCAAATCACTATTCCTCCAAATAATCGAAAAATAAAGTTTGATACAATTCGATTAACTATACAATATTATTACGATGTCGAGTTATACTGATACATTCGAAGAAAATATCATTACATGATCTTTCACAAATAAATGATCAACTATCACTCTTTTATCCTCGTCCATTTAAATCTGTTGATATTCAAAAAGGAAAAATTCGTTAAAATTGTAATGGATGATGATGTCAGTAAAGTTCAATTTAGTAAATTTTTAGCTAATAGTTTAGGATTATTAGAAGAAGCATATACTGACAAACTTATTATTGGTTTTAAAGAACCTGAAGTATTACAACGCAATCAACAATTGATGATCTATACAAATATTATCGAACCAATTATTGTTGGTGATACATTGGTCCCTCTTTTGAAATGTATTTGGGTGGAAAAACATAAAAAAGATGATTTAGTACAAATAATTGAAAAGAATCCAATGTACTTACCTGTATCGTCTTCATATATAAACAATATAGAAATCAATATACGAGATGATAGTGGAAAATATATATTTGGAAAAGAAGATAAAACATACTTGACATTACATTTTCGTAAAATAAATGAGTAATCCTGACATAATACATTTTTATAGTAGTAACCAATCGGGTGGTGATTTACCATATTTTGTTGGTAAACAATATGGAACCGGTTGGTTGAAGACAATAGGTAGATTTGCACTCCCAATTCTTAGACGAATAGGAAATTTTGGTATGAAAACAGCTAATGACGTAATAAATAACAATGCAAATATTTGCCTGCTTTAAAATCAAATGCAATTTCTGAAATTAAAGAATCATTACCAGCTGTGATGCAACACTTTACCTGAAGTAATTAATAAAGTATCCGATGTATTTAAAAATGATAAAGAACAAAAAGGCGGAATACTTAAACGTCGAAAAATTATGAAGAAACATATAAACAAAAGAATGAAAGGATATGGTACCATCTTTGAAAAATGATTAGTGCTAAATCAGAATTATGTCTTTTTGATAGACCTTCTCCCCAAGCAGTGATTGAACATGGAGCATTTGAAGATATATACCCAAGGAATTCAATTACAGATGCTGGTTCTTCTTCGATTCAATTTTACATAAACGGATCGCAGACTGAATATTTAGATTTGAATGATACTTTGTTATATATTCAATTGAAAGTTGTTAATAATTTAGGTGAGAATTTAGGCGAATCAGAAGTAATTCCAAACCCTTTTTAAAGATGTTGAATTAATTTTTAATTCAATCAAAGTTGAAGGATCAAATGATAGATTTGCCCACAAAGCATTAATTGAAACACTTATAAATTATGACGGAGATACTAAACGAACATCTTTAGGTGGAATGGGGTATACTAACAAAGATCTTACGAGAAAAACATGGATTGAAAAATCAAAATCCTTTTCTTTATGTTCCCCACTTCAATTTGATTTCTTTGATCAACCTAAATATTTACTACCAGGTGTTAGTGTTCAAATTAAATTAACAAGATCAAATCCAACACTTAGTTTAACTTGCGCGAAAATTGAACCGAAAATTTTATTATTAGACGCAAAATTAATGGTTAGAAGAGTTCGTGTTGAACCATCGTTTTGGCAGGACATCAAATTGGTCTGTCTACAAAAAATGCAATTTATCCTTTAAGAAGCAAAGAAGTTGTTGATTTCTCATTACCTATTGGTTCTTCCTCTTTTTATAAAGAACAAATATTTGGAGATAGACGATTACCTAATTTTATACTTGTTGCATTTCAATCTAGTAAAAGATTTAGTGGATCGTTTTCAGAATCATTTTCTATATTTGATCACTTTAATGTCAAGTCCATAACTTTAAGTAAAGGAAGTGATTATCGCGAAAAATATAGTCAAGATTTTGAGAATGATGATTTTAGTACAAGTTATATGCAATCGATTATTAGAAATATGGGTTATCTAAATAAAAATATGAATTGTGGTATCACCATGTCTGATTTTAAGAGCAAGTATCCATTCTTTACATTCGTATTGGCACCAGATTTTGATCTTCATCAAAGTCAGTTACCACAAAGTGGAAATTTGCGATTAGATATTAAATTCGCATCTTCACTTACTGAAGCTGTTTCTGTAATTGTATATGGAGTTTTTGAAAAAGAAATTCAAATTACATCTACTCGTACTGTTTTGGTATAATATAAACCAAATATAGAAAATCAATTAATCAAATATGAAGTAAGAATTAATTTAAATTATTTAATTATTATTAATTTAGTTCTATTCAGATACATGTTATCGGAAGAAAATTACTAGGAAAAGAATTTCTAGGTGTTTTCCCATTAGACAAAATACCTTATTTAGATGTCAACAAAGCAATAATTGTAAATACTCAATCCGCTAATCTGAATGGTGAACATTGGCTTGCAGTATACGTGAAACAGACAAAATATATGCATTTGATCCAATGGGATTCTATTATCCGCCTATATTAATCAATAAACTACAATCAATGTCAATGCCAATTGAATACAATCGAATACGTTACCAAAATCCTATAACAAAAACATGTGGACAACATTGTTTGGGCTTGGTTAAAGTCAATGAAATAAATTTTTATAATAAAAAGTTGTTTTAAATTATTCACAAAATTCACAATTAAAATAATTTATTCACAAAACAAAATATTATTCACAATTAAAATAATATTCTCAATTAATTGTTCGAGCTTATTTTTCAAAACATCATCCCAAGTAATTTGCTCGATCAACATTCTTATCATTCGAGTTATTTGTAATAAACCACCGATATCTTCTATATTTAAAATATTATCAACAATAAATTGTATATTTCCCAAATATACTAAATATTGATTACTATAATTCAACAAACATATTTCCATTAATTTGTATTCATAACCTAAATAAATCGCTAATTTTTTTCTTGTTTCCCTTTTAGCATCTAAAAATAAGCCAATTTTGTCAAATAGCCGTGTCAATTGATTTGATATTAAATTTGATGAACTAATGTAATATTAGTTAACAGGTCTTGTTCAAATCTTATATAGTCAATTTCTAATGGATCTAAAATCGTATCCTCATCAAATTCTTGGAATGGAATATCAACACCATCTTCAGTCACAGTTAAATCTCGTAAAAATACATCGGAAATAAAAGATGTATACAGAGCTTTTTTGCGGATATTGGTTATAAAATTATCTTTAAAGTATATTTGATCTTCAATAAATGAACCAATTATCCTTTCAATAAATTCTTCATTATTTTCATTAATTAGTAATTTTCTAATTAAATGATATATTTTTGTTAAATAATCTGATGCTGAATCAGTATTTTCAACAAGTATTTTAATTCCGAAAAAATTAGTATTCAAATAATCATTGAGCCCAATTATATATTTTTTAAAATTTGCAAAAGGAGAATTTCGATTACGTGCTCTGATACTATTTAATATATATTCCAAATCGATAGGTGTTTTTCTTATATATTTCATCAGTTGCGGTTGATATTTCTAATACAGGATCTAAAACGAATTTTATAAAATTCTTGTTTCAGATTAACTATCTCCTATAATCTATAAATAATTCTTTCTTCTTTAATAAATCCAATTCAAGTTTGTCAAGCGGGCAATGAGTATAATTAATTAACCATTCTAAGAAACAATTAGTACAAAACGAATGGTTACAGCCAGTAGTTATAAACAATTCTATAGCGAATTCAGTGTAGCAAACAATGCATTCCATCTTTATTTTTCGATAAGCATATAACAAAAAACTTGATTAATAGAGTAAGTAAATGATTTTTTATAATTTATAAATAATATATTCGGTTAGATGTTTAAAGGGGTAGAAATAATTGGTGAGAGATCAGTTAAGATGGGATATTGTCGGTGATATTTAATGAGAGATCGGTTTAGATGGGAAAATAGTCGGTTGGGTTTATTGAGAGATGAGTTAAGATGTGAATATATGGTCTTTTAAGGGGATATAATCGGTTAGATTTAATGAGGGATCGAATAAGGTGGGAATATATGATTTTTTTAAGGGTTATGTTGGTAAAATATCAATGTTTTAAGGGAAATGTCAATTAGTCAGTTATGAATCAATAATAATTATATCGTTTTATTAGGTTGTGATTAATGCACAGTAAATTAATTTAGATTTATGGTTTAGAACAATGTTTTATTAAATTTTCTATTAATTATCCAGGGTTTTATTACGTAGTGTTAATGACCGATTTACTTGGTTTTGACAATGAAATCTTTACAGATAAATGGGATTGATATCAACTTTAAATTATTTTTATCTTTATTTAAGCGGAGAATGACAAAAGTTGAGAAATATGGACTTAAAACATTGACTAAATAAATTGATCTTTATTGGAAGAAATTTATCGGGTGATTTTAATTAGTAATTAAATCGGTTGAATATCGGTAAAAATGATCATTTGAAGAATATAGAGATTTTATTGAATAAATAAATTAAATTTTTCAATGGGACCTAGTCAGTTATATTGTAGTAATATTTATTTAAAATTTCGAGTACTGTGATTTACATTTAGAACAAAAATTTAATTATAACTGGGTTTATCAATAGTGAAATATGTATGATAATAGGAATTAAAGATATAATTATAGTCATTTAAAGGGGATTTTAAGCAATCTTATTAGTCTGAAGTAAATATATAACCTTTTAAGGATATTTATCGATAAAATATTAATCTTTAAAGATAGAGTTATTTCAGGGAAATTTGATGCTTTTTAGATGATATTTGTAATAATATGAATTAAGGGTAGAAATATAGTCATTTAAGGGATTTTAAGGAATCTTATTAGTTTGAAGTGAATATATGATATTTAACAAGTACTTATCGATAAGATACCAATCTTTAAATATTGATATATTTAGGGGGAAATGATTCTTTTTGGATGATTTTATTGGAGAATTCACTTGGATATACCAATCACTGTCATTTAAATGAATTTACTGGTTTGTTGGACGTTATCATTAGTTTTCTAGTCTCTCTTGGAATTTAATGATAATTATTTTTATTGTAGATTGCTGACTTTGATAATGGTAATGAATTTATACTGATTTTTTGAATATTTTGAGCAATCAGTCAATCAATTTGAGTACATGTATTACTTTTACAAAAATAATTAAAATTAATTTTATTTCAATTAATTTATTATCTTAGTTGATTCATATTAACTTGAATGATCAGTATTTTTTTTAATTTACTGGATGATTAATGACTAGAATTCTTTCTTGTCCATTAATTACATTTTTATGATAATTATTTTGAAAATTTAAAATTTTTACAAAAATTTAATCAATTTTTTACCTAGTTATTGATGCCTTGAGTTCAATTAATTTTTCATCCAATATTTTCAGGCGAAGAGTATTTGCTTTTAAAGATCTATTTGTTAAGTACATAGTTGTTGGTTGTAAGTAGTTGGTACTTGGTAGTTGGTATCTGATTGACTTTTTAGATTTTGATAAGAAGATAGTGTATGTGATGAAGAATATTTTGTATTTAATTGCTATTATTTTTATGTGTTGTTAGTTGATTGTTGTTACTTGGTATCTAGTTGATAGTATTTTGCTGATAGTGCTTGGTAACTTGTTGTAAGTACTTGACTGATAGCGTTTGGTATCTTATTGTAAGTATCTAGTTGTAGGTTGATATTTGTTAATTTCTCGATGGGTTTTGATGGTGGTTGTTAGTTGATTGTAAGTGTTTAGTATTTAGTTGTTTGAGACCTGGTTGTTAGTACTTAGTAGCTAGTTAATGGGTAGGTAGGGGATTGAGAGTTAGCAATGTCCTTACGACCAGTACCTTTACGACTAATACCCTTACGACCAGTACCTTTACGACTAATACCCTTACGACCAGTACCCTTACGACCAGTACCCTTTGGGGGTCAAAACATCCTGTCGGATAAACTCAGAGTATATATAATAAAACTGATCAATAATAAGTATTTATTGAATGTGATTTTTACTTTGCAATAATAAGTTATCATTTAAAAGAAGAATGTTTTGTAAATTAGAATTCATTAGTCTTTCATTGTAATCTAAATTATTTTGAATTTCACGTGGTGTTTTAAAGTGATTAAGTTGTGGTTTATTGATGAAAATCAACATTTTGAAAAGGTTTTCTATTGATTGTAATTAAACATATTTTTGAAGATAGATAAAAAATATTAATTTAAAATGCATTTCATAAAATACAATGAAGAATATTTAGTAGGTTTTTGTAGGTATCTAGTTGTTTGAGAGTTAGTTAGTACATGGTATCATGTTGTAAGTATTTGAAACTTATTTCTTAGCACATAGTGAAAAATATTTAGTATCTGGTTGTTGGTAACTGATTGTTGAATTATTATTATTATTATTATTATTATTATTATTATTATTATTATTATTATTATTATTATTTCATTAAAATTTGACTTTGACTTTGAAAAATATTTCATTAAAATTAACTTAAAAAAAAATTCCATTTAAATTTTCATTAAAAATTACATTTCTCAAAAAGTTGGTGGTTATTCAATCTTTTGATAATAAATTTAAAAATCTTAGTTTAATTTACATTACTTATTTAAAAATTATTACTTTAATTTACTTATTACATTACTTATTTATAATTTGAACCATTGGTTACTTAATTTTAAATTTTGAACCTTAATTTACTTATTTAAAATTTTTAACTTTAATTTACTTATCCTTAATTTACCTAATTATCCTTTATTACTTAATTTTACGCCATAATTTACTAAACAACTAATTATAACCATTATTTTCATATTTAACTAATAATTTCATGTGGTCAGTGATTAATTGACGAAGATTTGCATCTAAAATTAATATTGAAAATCCCAGAAATCTTTCATCCTAAATTGACTTTAACTTTAATATTTTAGATCATTGATTAGTTAATTTAAAAATTAAACATTAATTTACCTATTTAACCAATAATTTCACGTGGTCATCTAGTTGTAAGTGTTTGGTATCTAGTTGACAGCGCTTAGTACTAGGTATCTTGTACTTGGTTGATAATGCTTAGTACCTGGTTGTTAGTAGTTGGTACTTGGTATCTGGTAATTGGTTGTTAGTATCTAGTAGTTGTTGTGGGTTGATAGTACTTAGTAGCTAGTTAATGGGTTGTTGTGGGTTGTTAGTAGTTGGTAGGTGGTAGCTACTTGGTTGTTAGTACTTAGTAGTTGGTAGGTAGTTGTTAGTACTTAGTAGCTAGTTAATGGGTAGGTGGTTGTATGTACTTGGTAGGTGGTAGCTACTTGGTTGTTAGTACTTAGTAGTTGGTAGGTAGTTGTTAGTACTTAGTAGCTAGTTAATGGGTAGGTGGTTGTATGTACTTGGTAGGTGGTAGGTAGTTGTTAGCTGGTTGTTGTTGGTTGTTAGTACTTAGTAGGTGGTAGCTAGTTGTTAGTACTTGGTACCTAGTTGGTTGTTAGTAACTAGTTGTAGGTATCTGGTTGTTGGCGGTTGTGAGTAGTTGGTATCTGGTACCTAGTTGGTTGCTATCAGGTAACTAGTTGTTAGTAACTAGTTGTAGATATCTGATTGTTAGTAACTAGTTGTAGGTACTTAGTAGTTGGTAATTAAGGCTAAGTACCTGGTTGATGGTGGTTGTGAGTAGTTGGTATTTAGTTGTTAGCTGGTTGTTGTGGGTTGTGAGTAGTTGGTATCAGGTAACTGGTTGTTAGTAACTAGTTGTAGGTATCTGGTTGTAAATACATATTGGTACTAAGTTGTTGGTTTGTTGTTGAATTATTATTAAAATTTGTCTTTGAAAAATATTTCATAAAAATTTCCATTAAAAATTATCTTAAAAAATTATTCCATAAAAATTTCTATTAAAAATTACCATTGAAAAATATTTCATAAAAATTTTCATTAAAAAATTTCAATTCTCAAACACCTTCTATTATTTCAACTTTTGTTAATAAATTTTAAAATCTTACTTTAATTTACTTATTTAACTTTAATTTAAAATTTTTACCATTGATTACTTAATTTAAAAATTATTACTTTAATTTACTTATTTTAAATTTTTTACCATTGATTACTTAATTTTAAAATTTGGACCATTATTTACTGTAATTTAATTTTAAGAACCTTAATTTACTTTAATTTAATTTTTAGAACCTTAATTTACTTTAATTTAATTTTTTAGAACCTTAATTTACTTTAATTTAAAATTTTGAACCATAATTTACTTTAATTGAAAAATCTGAGCCCATTAATTACTTTAATTCGAAAATATGAACCTTAATTTACTTATTTAGACCATAATTTACTTTAATTTTATTTTTTAGAACCATTATTTACTTTAATTGAAAAATTTGACCCATAATTTACTTTAATTTAAAAATTTGAACCTTAATTTAGTTATTTGAGCCCATTCATTACTTTAATTCAAATATCTGAGCCCATAATTACTTTAATTCAAAAATATGAACCTTAATTTACTTATTTAGACTATAATTTACTTTGATTTAATTTTTAGACCCATAATTTACTTAATTCAAAAAATCTTAGCCCATAATTTACTGTAATTCAATTTTTAGGACCATTATTTACTTTAATTTAATTTTTTTTAGGACCATAATTTGCTTTAATTGAAAAATTTGAGCCATAATTTACTGTAATTTAATTTTTTAGGACCATTATTTACTTTAATTTAAAAATTTACCACGTTTTTTAGTGTAGACCACCTTTTTCTCAGGACCAAGGAGACCCACCTGAATTGACCTAGAAAAATCCATGCTTTTTTTAGTGGTAATTCAAATTTGTATTGAAAATATTCTAAGACCTTAAATTACCAATGTTTTTTAGTGTAGATCACCTTTTTGTATTGAAAATATCCTGAGACCTTAAATTACTACTGTTTTTAGTGTAGACCACCTTTTTGTATTGAAAATATCCTGAGACCTTAAATTACCACTGTTTTTTAGTGTAGACCACCTTTTTGTATTGAAAATATCCTGAGACCTTAAATTACCATTGTTTTTTAGTGATAATCGGATTTTTGTATTGAAAATATCCTGAGACCTTAAATTACCATGCTTTTTTATTGATAGTCGGATTTTTGTATTGAAAATATCCTGAGACCTTAAATTACCATGCTTTTTTTAGTGGTAGTCGGATTTTCTATTGAAAAAATTTTATTTGTATTGAAAATCCCAGGACCAAAAAAACCCCCTCACTATAGTGTGATAAATCCTTGGCTTTTTTAGTGGTAGTCGGATTTTCTATTGAAAAAATTTTATTTGTATTGAAAATCCCAGGACCATCGTTTTTCTATTGAAAAATTTTTTTTTTGTATTGAAAATCCCAGGACCATCGTTTTTCTATTGAAAATTTTTTTTTGTATTGAAAATCCCAGGACCAAAAAAAACCACCTCACTATAGTCTGAAAAATTGCGTAATCAAAAGTTGCCGCAAAAAAAAAGTTGCCGCAAAAAAAAAGTTGCCGCAGACCCCCCCCCCCCCCCCCCCGGGGGGGGGGGGGTTTGCGGCAGGGCGCTCATAACTACCTACTATTATTTATATCTATTTAATTATGTGAAATCATAAAACTTCCTCTTTGATAAAACCTATAGCCGATAGGAATAGCGATTACGCAAAAATCGTTAACAGAAAATCTCAAGACTCAATTTCTAGTGAATTCGAGAACTATGGCAAATATGACCCATATGGTACTATCAAGGTGGGATGGTTTATAACGAACAATTTTTGTCTAGATCGGTTGAATGGTAAAGAAACGAATTTTTTAACTTGATAAGACGCTATTAGAATCCGATAGTGTGACACCCTCAATCACTGCTGCGAACTCTCGAAAATCCCTCTGTGTTTACGGCTACCTTTGTAAAATCATTGTCTGACTGTTATCCTTTGAACTATAACCCATTGTGATAATTTAGTCGCACCTTCAGCAATTGGACCCGTGAAGAAGCCTTCACATTTCGGCCCAATCTAGCTGCGTGATTGAAAAACTCCCGGTCCACCGATGGAGCTCCCGAAGGCACCTCACACCATGACCTGGAGTAGTTCAACACCACGTTCCTCGCAAATTTCAATTTCAATAATATAAATCAACAAATAATAAAAACAAAACCTTAGATTTATGATAAAACGTTTATTTCTAAATAACCAATTCATTAAATTAAGTAACGCATTCTAATCAAACGAAAAAGGACTCATAAAAATTGTTTAAATTAAAATTAGGTTCAATTCATAAAAATATATAATGATTGCATACTAAACATGAATAATAAAATCCTCCTTACCGAAGTTAAAATAAAACTGAATCGAAGAGTACTGAGTGAATAGATTATTAATAGAATAGTCTGTAGAAATATTTGCAGTTCCTGGATTCTTGGAATCGTCCTTGTGATGCTGTCGTAAATCTGTGGCTGTTGCTGTAAAGGTCTAATGTAGTGGTTGAATGAACATTTGATAATTACAAATATGCTTACCTAATGTAGTGGTTGAATGAACATTAGTTGTTATGATTTTAGTGTCTACTTATATAGTAGTTTTCAATTTACGCGGACCAATCAGAATTGATTGCCGCTTAATTTATTACTTTAATTTATTTTCTTGTTTTTGAGTTATTTCTTCCTATTTTCTCTATTTTAATTGTATTTTTATTTATTTTTCTTTAATTTCCTTATTATTTGCTACATTTTACTTCATTTTTCGTCATTCTATTGTCTTATTTCACTTTTTCGTGTTTTTATATTTTTTGTTTTAATTCTTATTTTCTAATTATTGTTATTCTTATTTCTTTTCTACTTTGTGCGTAAGTTTGTTTATTTTATTTTTATTTTTGAATTTTTGTTTCGTCATGCTTAACCTAATCTCTCAGATACCCCTCGACTCAGCCCAACAGTAGAAACCATTCGAAGAACTCTTAGGACAAAGAATTTGGATTGTTTAACGACTATGAAGTTGATCTCAATATCACAGGGCCTGTAATGTATTTGACAGCGTTACATAATAGCGTCTAATTGCAATGTTAAGCAATCGAACCTTTGCAGTTAAGAATATATTACTTTGCGATAGTTTTGGCAGCTATATGTAATGTGTTGTAACAAAATATTCGTCATTGCCAGATTGACCTTTCTTCTTTGATATTAAAATGAACTAGCAACAATCACAGCTTTAATGAAGAACATTTGAAATTTCGCAATATATTCCGTAGAATAAGATGCCTTCAAGTTGATGGAGGAATTAGAATTAACGAGTTGGCTTCTATGAGCCTCCTTACATTTAAGCCAGTTACTTTTCCTTTGTCTACAAGGATCAACTTTAGACATATGACACAATCAGACAAGACTCAAAGACAGCTTTGGTTAAATCTTTTGGTCTAAGTCTCTTTGCTGCATTTGAAGTTTTCAGATCGAAGAAATGGCAATAGGATGAAACTATGGACTCGTACTATAACTCTCTAAAAGCTACTGAGAATCAGCGAAGAAGGAATTGTCATGGGCCTCCTGATCTGTGCATCGAATATGAGGTAATAAATCTGTGACACCGTTTGGTCTATGTTCTGAATTCATATACACTTTACTTGTAATTTCCTAAATGCTACATTTATTGTAGAGGCTACCCTTGATTTCTGTGCATGAGTTCAATACCATGGCAAATTTAGTGTAAAAATTTTTATTATTGAGCATAGTAAGACATGTAATTTGAAATAGACATTTGTAATTTTAAAATATTATCTAAGGGATTCAAAAACTATTGGAACGTATTACTTCTGTAACTTTTGATTACAAAATCAATTAACTAAAAATTCAATACAAAGAGTTAATTAAATTCGTGCATTTTGAGAGTGGTTAATTAATTTTATTAGGATTAATAAATATCTGTGAAATTCGCTCATATAATTATGTAATTACTAATAAACCTACCACCATAATGATGTTTATTGAAGTTGTTTAGTGCATATTGCAAAAAAATCTTTTTAAAAAATCATGATTTTTTATTTGTCTAAATCTTATTTCAATACATTTTATTTTTAAACTTTATAATAAAATTTATATTTATTGCGTGTAATGTGTAATTTTATGTAATATTTAAGAAATTATTTAACAAATAAAATTTCAATCATATCAAATTAAATTCATTTGTTTGAATAACTTAAATATTAAAAGATATAAATTATAGATAAATCAAAATGTTAAGAAATTTTAGCTTTGATTCATTATTTTATTTATTAAATTACAATAAATATTTATCTAATATCGATGACAGTTTTCAAGATTTTCCGTTTGTTATTTCTGAAAGGTCTTTGTCGCTAGATTATATTTATTCCTCCCGTTCATCCGAGGATTGCGATGATTCTTATTATTTGACTCCGATAACCTCTGATTATTCTGGCAGTTATGAATTGATCCCAATGAACAGTGAGAATAATTCACATTTTCTAGATATTTCCCAGAGTCACACTTACGATTCTTCATCTACTGAATATGAGCCTTTTCCCATTTCCAGCAGTTTCCAACGGCTTCACATCTCCAAACAATGTCCTCCTCCTAGATATCCTTGTAGCGATCCGAATAACTCACAAGATATGACTGACAAGGAAAGTCACTGTAAAGAGTTAAATGGTAAAAGTCACAAACCGATATATAGAGTGGAATATTATTTATCTGACGGGGTTTCATTCTTTTAAATTTGGTTTGAATTGAAATTTGTTAACAAATTGTTAATAACTCACTCAACAGAAACTTCCTCACCATTACAGAAGCAACAAATGAAATAATTATTTGATTCACTGCAATCTTTAAACAGTATAAGATTGTTTGAAGTTTTCAAATGACCTCAACTGCTTTCGATGTTATATACCCTTATGATATTGCTAGGTTGAGGAAGGTATTGCAAACAACAGCTAAGTAACCTACAATAGCCTCGATTAGATTATCAAGGAAAATATTTTCTCTAGGCTGATCTTTTTGAGGCTTGGAGGGCTAAAATATTATTTGAGGAGGTGTTAGTGGCTCTTTCCTTTGTTTCTCAGAGTTGAGTTGGGCTTGAGCTTTCAAACAGATATAAGAACGAGTAAAACCCTTTCAAGGTCCAAAGTTCTACCTAATTATTGAAGGCTCTTATCTAAAACATTTCTTTGATATTAAAAAATAAAGTTTATTTTAAAATGAATTTTTGAGTTTTTGATCAAACCTTTAAAACGGGTGATAATACAAGAGATATACATACTTTTTGGTGACTTTTAATTTTATTTTATCACTGAATTCCTGTCATATCATACGACACCTTACTGCGGTTTAGAAGTGTTAATTAAAATTTGTAAGAAGAGAAAAATCATTGCCAAATCTGAATAAAAATCCCTCCTCATTAGTGTCACTTGCTTTCTATTTATATTAAAGAGTGCAAAACGAAAGGAGTTTATTGGAGAACTTTGTATCATAACTTGTTGGCATTTAATAAAGTGTTTTGTGTTGGATCTTATTTTGATAATTGAGACAAAGAGCACGAGCCAGTTTCAACTTTAACAATAATAACTCAACACGTTTAATATATCAAAGACAGCTCTTACGAATGATAACAACAAATGGGTATGGGTGGGTAATAATAGTAGTTAAGATTTGTTTTTAAAATGTTGGGTTTATTGTAGTTAATCGGTGATTGTTAACTGCCAATTACTTATCTGACTCCAAGCGTGTTATTTAATAACGATAATGACAAATTCCAATTCTAAACTTTATTGATTATCAGAATTGACTTTGTAATGCATTGTTATATTTTATTTTATTTTATTTATTGGTTGTTTTAGTTCCATGTAAGTTACAATTCTGCACGTTGCACGTGGAAAAGGTTTTTTATCTTTTATTTTTTTAAAAATAAACTATATAGCGATAATTTACCATAGTAAATTATCGCTATAGAAAATGGATCACAAATAAAAAAGTCAATAAAAATTATTAGAAATATTCTAGAAATTGTTCGTGGCAAGAAGTTAATCCAAATCTATTAGCCTATTCACTCTAATAAATTTCTATTTGGAAATACTATCTGGAACCGTATATTAACGAAACTATCCAAGAAGAAAGAAGCCAAAGACTAAAATAAGAAAAAGGGAGACCAAAACCAATAACTAAGGTCTTACTTTTATTGTTTTATAAATAAAGTTTGAAATTGTAAAACTGTTATTGTTCGTTTTTAATAAAGTAATTTTTTCAGTACATATATTCACACCAGCTGTCCCAAGACAGTCGCAGGACATAGACGACATCCTGATAGCATCAGCAAACAAAACAGAACATATACATATTAAGCAAACATGAGCTAAAAATTAACATAAAAAAATGTGAATTTTTGAAAACAGAAATAAAATTTTTGGGACACATGTTAAACGAAAATGGAACAAAACCTTTAGACGACAAAATCAAAGCAATCAAAAATTACCCTCTACCCAAAACTATAAAAGAGCTAAGACGTTTCCTTGGCATGATCAATTTCTATCACAAATACATACCAAAATGTAGTGAAATGCCCCTCTCAACGAACTGAACAAAATAAAGAGAAACATCAAAATAAATTGGAATGAAAAACTAATAACAGCTTTCGAAAAGGCAAAAGAAAACCTGAAAAATGCAAGCATCCTAAACTATCCCAACCAAGAATTACCATACATAGTCAACACAGATTGTTCGGGATTAACAATGGGCGGAACGATATTCCAAGAAGAAAATAACGAAAAAAGACCAATAACTTTCTTCTCAAAGAAACTCAAAACTCACTTTTGACAGGGAGTTATTAGCGCTACATGATACAATCAGACATTTCCAATACATATTGGAAGGAAAAGATTTCGAAGTGTATACCGATCATAAACCCTTAATAAACGCATTGAACATGAAAAATCCTTCACCGAGACAAATAAGACAATTAAACTATATCTCACAATTTAATTGCAAAATAAAATACATAGCAGGTTCAGTTAACATAAGTGCAGATGCATTATCAAGAATAGAAACTGACATCAATGCACTTAACATACCACCCATCATAGAGTTAGAAAATTTAAAAACTAAACAAAAGGAAACAACAATCGAAACTCCAAGGTTGAATTCACTCCATTTCGAAGAAATAGACGGCATATGGTACGACACTTCAAACGACAATAACAAAAGGATTATAGTACCAGCAAAACTGCGCAATCAATACCTCCAGAAATATCACAACATCTATAATCCGGGAAACAAAGCCACATACGAACTTCTGCATACCAAAGTTGTTTGGCCTTATATGAGAAGGGACGTAAAAACGTTTGTAAAAAATTGCTCACAGTGTCAAAAGAATAAAATAACAACAAAACAATTCAAAACAACAATTGTACAATTCCCAAGTTCTGAACCGTTCGAAACGATACATATCGACATAGTTGGTCCTCTACTTCCAAATAATAAACACAAGTATTTATTAATTTAATAGACCGAAAAACAAATTGGTTTGAAGCCATTCCCATAAAGGAAATATCAGCAGCAAAAATATGCAGTAAATTAGAATTAAACTGGTTCGCCCGGTATGGCTGCCCAAATACAATAATCAGCGATCAGTGTAGGCAGTTTGAATCCGACATTTTCAAAGGACTTTGCAACAAATATAACATCAACAAAATCAGAACAACAGCATACAATCCACAATCAAACGGAAAAGTTGAGAGATTACACCGATCAATAAAACAAGCAATCAGAACAAAAACAAATAATAACAACAACTGGTTAGAAAAATTATCAGAAATACTAATAGGATTACGAAACAATCCTTCAAGCCTAAACAATAAAAGCCCTAGCCAATCAGTTTTTGGACACAATACAAACCTACCAAACTTAAAGGACGAAAAAGAAAACAAGATAAAAACAACCGATAAAGAATCACAAATACCCATACTAAAAAGTATTCTAAAAAACAAAAATAATAAAAAAACCCAAAACCAAACAGAACTAATAATATACATGGTTTTAGTAAAGAAACCCTTCACTAGCGGATTTGAAACAAAGTACAAAGGCCCATACAAACTGTTAAATATGTATAAAAACGTCGGCACAATGTTAAAAGACAATAAGCAAATCAAAATAAACATACGCAGATTAAAACCATATCACGAAAACAAAGCACCCACTTTTAACGATCACCACAACCTAAACCCTCAAAACAACCACCCAAAATACAAAACACAAGAACGAACAAAAATACAGACAAACCAGAAACACATCAGATTCAGCGAAAAAAAAATTTTTCGACAATAACACAACAATCACATCAGAAATACAAAAAGCGTTATAGTGATTGCCTCAAATAAACAACACATGCACCCACAAGGTTTAGTTGTACAATTTTTATAATTTTTTTGTTGTAGAACACAAAACAAAAACACAACTAAACCATGACAAATCACAACAACATATTTTTATTTTTTTTTGTAAATATGTAAAGCCGTTTAAATGTTAACCTCCGGTTTTAAAGGGGGAAGTTCTGTAATGTATTGTTATATTTTATTTTATTTTATTTTTTGGTTGTTTTAGTTCCATGTAAGTAACAATTCTGCACGTTGCACGTGGAAAAGGCTTTTAATCTTTTTTTTTTAAAAAATAAACTATATAGCGATAATACCATAGTAAATTATCGCTATAGAAAATGGATCATAAATAAAAAAGTCAATAAAAATTATTAGAAATATTCTAGAAATTGTTCGTGGCAAGAAGTTAATCCAAATTTATTTAGCCTATTCACTCTAATAAATTTCTATTTGGAAATACTATCTGGAACCGTATATTAACGAAACTATCCAAGAAGAAATAAGCCAAAGACTAAAATAAGAAAAAGGGAGACCAAAACCAATAACTAAGGTCTTACTTTTATTGTTTTATAAATAAAGTTTGACATTGTAAAACTGTTATTGTTCGTTTTTAATAAAGTATTTTTTCAGTACATACCCAAGCTGTCCCAAGACAGTTTCATTTAAAGGAGACTCGGCTGGGTTCTACAACTCTTCTTATACAGCACGAATTATCAAATAAATAAATAACAAATAATTTAAAATAACACATTCAGAACAATATAGGAAATCAACACCCCAACAGACTTCAATGAATTCTACGATACCAATTTTCACACCCCACAAATGTTTCGAATACTTATTAAAACCCACCAGAAGAATACCCCATTCATTCAATATCATTTCCACCAATCATTTTACGCCTTTAATTTGATATTTTATTTTATAATTGAGTTATCCTTAACAAAATATTGGATACACAAGGGGGGAATAAAAAGTCCTTAGACTAGTACAGAAATCATAATAATGAATTCGTGAAACACAAATCAATGAATATCTAAGTAAATGTTATTAAATTTGTTTTAGCTAGTGAACGTCTATTGATATTGTTTACAGCGTGTTTTTAAATATTGCACAAAAAGTAGCGTTATATAGCTCCAATCTATTTCAATTATAATTCGCAAGTTTCTTTTGTTTCGATAAGATAAATTTCATGTTGTCAAATAATACAAATTTGAACATTTAAAACAATTTAGATTTATAAATCCATATTTTCTTACATATTTAATTCCATATCCCGTTGATGTAGGACACGTATTCTTTGAGTCGCAATCAAAATGTAAAATAGTCTCCATCAAAGCTTTTTGTGCATATGTATTGCTGCAACCTTAAATATCACTTGAAAAAGGCTGCCAAAAATTTGTGAATATCAAAAGAAAACATCGATATATTTACTGAATCATTGTCAAGCTTTTTATTATATGCAATGTTAAATATTATTGCTAATAATACCAAGTATAACATATTTAATTAAAATATGAAACACGTAGATACTAGGCGCTATATCTACACTAACAGCGACATTTTTTATATCTTTATCTACAACCTTCAGTTGAACAGATTATAGAAGGACATTCAAATTTAAATATTCTATTATCAAAGAATTCATTCAGCCGTAAACACTTTCTTACTTCCGATATTAAATACGTTTATTCATTGCAATGCTAAAAATAACACAAAACTAAGTTTGTGTTTTTACATAATATAAACTTATTGATTTTTTAAACATTATAGATGCGTTTATTCATTGCAAACGGGTGTATTACCAAAGAATTCATTCAACCCTAAACAAATCCAATTATGCCAAAAATCCTCAAAGACAAATCCACAAATTACTTATTTACGGATAAATAAATTTTCAATGACCATTTCGATCTATTTCTGCATTTGCATTTCCCCGGTTCCGTAATTTCTATAATAAAATTTGTTTATAAATAAATAATGTCCAATCATAATCAAAATGAATACTCAAGAAAATACAACAAAAATCCACATTGCCGACATCCGTCAAGGGGTCAGCCGATTTACAATTGAAAATAGATTCTGGAGATTCGGTGAAATAGTTTCGGTACAAATCGAGAATCGGTTCCATACAAATAAACCCAACGCCGCAATTGTCACCTATGCAGATTGCAATTCTGGTAAGATTTTAATTTCTTTAATTGATAAATATTTAATTAATTAATTCATTTAGCCAATAAAGCATTAACAGAAGGCCATTTCATGGACATCAAAGGAACACCGTGCCGAGTCTCAGTTTATACTGGAAATCCTGAAGCAACTCGTCCCCATTTATTTGTCAAAAATATTGACACGAAAATTACTTCAAAGATCCTCAACGAACATTTTGAAAAGGTTGCAAGTGTAACAAAATGCTTCATATCGCTTGATGCCAATTGCCAGTCCAATGGCTACGGCTTCATTACGCTGTCAAATGGAAATATGGTAAACGACGTAATAAAGACTTTGAACAACACCGAGTTAGGTAATTCCAACATTTTCGTCACTCTGTTCCATGAAATTCTCATGAAACCAGAACCCGATATCGCTCTATTAGTGACATTATTTGATGAAAACTGTTACATATTGGCATTGGGAGATATTTTCAGTGAATTTGGAGATGTAAAGAGCTGTGATATGATCAATACTAACAAGGGTCCCATGAAATATTGTTACGTGAGATATTATGAACCAGAAAGTGCAAAGATTGCTATGGAAGTTCTGAATAATCGCAGTTTCAATGGCAAACAGATATTTACTATCGAAATGGTCAAGAGAACAGAAAGGTTAGAAAACGAAATCTCCAAGTCAATGAAAAAGGATCTGTTTGTGAGAAATCTGCCCAGCGAGGCTACAGATGGTTCATTAATAAAAATATTCTCCCCAAATGGGCAAATCACAAAGGCTAGAGTAGTGAAAGATGCCAAAGTACTATCAAGATCATTCGGATTTGTATCGTTCAGTAATGGAGTTGAAGCTTTGAATGCAATTTGCAATGTTGACAAAACCTTTCACATGAACAGGTTATTGGGAGTTGATTATCAGAAAGCATAAGAGGAAACATTGAAGGAAAATCTTTAAACAGAAATTGCCGATCATTTTATATGAATATTTGCAATAATTTCTTTTATTTCTCATTGAGCTTGATGATTGTTCACGTCTCTGTGACGCAATGCGCATTTGAATGATTGGGTGAATAAATTTTATTTTTGATTTGTAAAATTATTGTACTACTTATAAATTATTTTATTATTTTTCAATAACATTTTAATGTATTATTAGCTATGCTCGTTAAATAATATATTAGCTAAATATATCACCGAGAACGAAAAGAAGGAGAAAAGCAAAGGATAATTGTGGGCGCAAATACTGAGGAAGTTAATGGAATTTTTATTTCATTATTATTATTATTATTATTATTATTATTATTATTATTATTATTATTATTATTATTATTTGTTTCGAGTAAAAACAAGTACCTAGAAAAGTTTCTTTATTTGAGTAAAATGTATTAATTATTAGGCTCATCAACTGAGCTATCTCAGCTTGGAATGCGAATGTTTCAGCTTCATTAGCAATTCTTTGAACTTCAATAGGGACAAACATAGCTCCTTTACTTTATCTTTACTTTGTGAATTTGTAGACTTATCTTTAATTGTGATATTAGGCAGTGGAATGTTCATTGAATACTTGCATAACGGCTCTGATTCTTTAAGATTTTCGAAATCTTGGATAATACTAGAAAATGTACAAGAGGTTTTCATTTTGAAATTGTCAGATTTGGGAAGATCAAATGAACGAAACTTTTTATTGAGCATATTTTGAATTTCTACTTTATATTTGTAAGAATGTACATCAATTTTTGTCAGATCATCACAATGGAAA
>CAUHTR010003799.1:0-33162 GCA_959609185.1 Schmidtea polychroa | reverse complement strand
ACGACTCTATCCACATGATAAAAAATGTGACCATAAAATAAAAGGTAAAACTTTGAAGAGAGAAAACTATAAAGGATTTTTGTTAAATGAACAATCGGGATCTTGAAAAATCAAAAATGACCGGTATAGGGGTTTGATTGAGAAAATTAAAATTAAAATTTTGAAAAAATAATTACTTATATGTTAATCAATTATATGTTAAAAATACTTCAATAATGTTTAAATAAAAGTATGAATCATGTTCTTTGTTAAATGGACAGCCGAATTTTTGAAAAATCCAAAATGAACGGAGAAGGGTTTGAGTTGGAATTTCAATATAAAAATTTTGAAAAAACAATTCTATCTTAAAATGTTATTACTCATTGTCTTTGTACTACGACGAATGACTCATCATATGACTCATGTTCTTTGTTTAAATGGACAGTTGAATTTCTGAAAAAATTAAAATGGCGAGAAATGGGGGTGTTTGAGTCTGAGTTATATATAGGCTTGCCAGGTTTACGTTATTTGAACGTACCGAACGTTATTTTGGCTTACAAAATAAGAATGTACGTTATTTACGGAATTAGTGAAAACTTACCTAAAGGTACGTTTAATTACTGATTAATTTTTGATTTGTTTTGTTATAATATAATTTTTGTCCAGTTCAACTTTAATGAAGCAGCGTTTTAGTATTCTTAAAGTATTATTTCTAGAATATTTGTTAAAAAAAGTATTTAAATGTAAATCTTCTTTTAATTTTTTTTAAGATTTATATGATGGAAAAAGAAATTGATACTGACAGCAGCGAATACAACACGGAAGATGAAAATCAAAATATTAGTGGAAAATAAAAAATAAAAAGACAACGTCGTATAAATCATTTTAACGATGAGTGGCCAAAATCTTATCAATGGCTGGTCAGAGTAGCAGGAAACCCAATGCTGCCAAATGTATTCACTGTCGCACAGAATTTAGCATTACCGTATCTGGAATTCGAGATGTGAAACAACACATGAAAACAATAAAACATATAACCAATTTAAAAGCAGCATCAAGTTACAATAGCCTAACTTCATTTTTTTCAGCCTCATCAACAATAACTTCATTGGGTAAAAAATTAGCGCTGCAGGGGCTACTTTGTAAATCACAGTATTCAGCATTCGCATACCTTCAATTCATCAAATTGTACCAGTGCTTTATTGCATACTTTGTTTCCTGATTCAAAAATAGCATCCAATTTCACTTGTGGCCGTACTAAATGTTCAAAAATAGTAACAAAAATAGTAATGTATTAGCAAAAGAATCCCAAAATTCTATTATTGCTAATATAAAAAGCAAAAATCTTCCTTATAGTATTTCTACAGACGCATCTAACAAGGGAAATATAAAAATGTTTCCTCTAGTACTACGATATTTTTTGAAAGATGAAAAATAAAGCAGATTTAGATCCAAAAAGCATAATAAGCTTACTGCGGTACAAGTCAATTTTGGTCGCAATCAAAGTGTTTTTACTGAGCTCAGAAAAATAAATCCAGGCATTATAGAATTAGGATGTTTGTGCCATATGCTGTCAAATGCTGTAAAAAAATGCTTCAAATTTACTGAAATTTGACTTAGAATGTATTATAGTTAAAATATATAATGAGTTCAGCTCTCATACGAAAAGGAAGCAAACGCTAATGGAATTTTATGATTTTTGCGATATGGAATACGCAGAAATGTTACGCCATGTTTCAACAAGGTGGTTATCTCTTGTTCCGGCTATCGATCGCCTTTACAAAAATTTTGAGCCAATAAAATCATATTTCAATTCCAAATCTTCACCGCCGGCTTTAGTCATAGATTTCCTAAACAACGAGTTGTCAGAAGCGTATTTAGGTTTGCTATCCAATATTGGGTCAATTATTAAAAATGTAATATTAAAGCTAGAAGGTGAAGGTCCTGTAGTAATAGAAGTGTATGACTTGCTTGAGAATTTAAGAAATTTTATGGTACTATAGCACAACAGGCATTAGAAAAATGCAATAATGATACTGAAAAAACATTATTTCTCAAAAGTGCTTCTGCATTTTTAGAACAATCGATTCAATATATTGAAAAAAGATTTGATTTCATTAATAATAAGTACAAAGCTCTAAATGTTTTTAAATTGGTAGAAGTTCCTGTTTTTGAAGATTTATTAAATGTACTGAAGGTATTTCCTATAAAAAATATTGACGTAGATGGTTTATTTGAAGAGTACATAATATTTAAAGAAATTATACCAGATATACAGAAATTAACATATGAAGAAAAATGGTTAAAAATATTTAAAACATTTAATTCTCTAAATATGCTTAAAATTGTAGTATTTTTGCGGTACCTCATTCCAACGCGATTGAGGTCGTCTCCTTATAAAAAATATAGAAACTGAAATCCTCGTGAAGCATAATTTTAATATGAATTGCAAAGAGTTTTACAAATATGTGATTCAGAAAGATGAATTATTAAAAAAACTTAAAGGAAATGAAAAATATACCTAATCAAATTATAATTAAATGAAGTACTTGTGATTTATTTTTTAAATTGTTATACTTATAATATAATTAAGTATTTTTAAGGGCAGAATTAAAGTCCTTGTTATTTGTTTTTTAAATTGTTATACTATACATATAATTAATTTTAATATTTTATTGAAGTGATATAATTAATTTTTTGTTAAAGGAGAATTAAAGACCTTGTAATTTATTTTTAAATTATTTTATTTTTTAAAATAATTTAATAATTTTATATATAACATATTTACTGATAATTATAATAATAAAAAAAATTACATAACATGTATCTTTAATTGTTTTCTTTTTTATGCTGATCAATTTTTGTATGTACGTTTTTTTCGAAATTTTTATCTGTCAAGCCTTGTTATATAGCTCACTTCCATCTATTTTCAAAATTATTCAATTAAGTTGTTGAAACTATTTATTCGTTGATTATTGTGCTAGTATTTGTAAAAATTCATTTTTATCTAATATGGCTCTTATTCGGGCTCGAGATCTATACTTCTGTGCCGAACTTCAGTCACGTTTTCTCGACAGGAAATTGTATAATTTTTATAGTAAAGTATCTGTGAATCTTTTACTAGTATTCGAAGCTTTAAATCACATTTATATTTACCCTGTAACTATTGTATTATATAGTATTTCAATTTTAGAACTTTTAGAACTTGCCCATCTTCTATCATAAATTTGACACCCAAAGTGGATTGATTCGACCGTTAGGGTTTCCCATCCTTCATATAACAAGGTGTTGTATTTGTGTTTCGATTTCAACTCAGCTTAATGCTGTGTTTTTCATGTCGTGCTATTGACCTTTTTTTATCAAAATACTGACAATTAGAATTTGATTTTAAAATTTTAATCCAATGCCAGTTTTGACTCAACAGTTGCTTGAGACGGCACTTGGTGGTAAACAATAGTTATTGCGAAGCTGTGAATGGAAAAGAGAAGAGATTGGTATTTAGATATTTCCGGATGGATACAAGTGAATGCGAATACAGAAAATTTTCATAAGTCGTAACCCACCACTTTATTGACTTTTTTTTAATTTTATAGAAGTTTTTATTCCATGCAAACAGATGTAATAGATTATAAAAGATTAGTTTTGAGTTCCCTATTGGTAGGAGTCCATGTAAATGCCATTTTTTGTTGATAAAACATTTTACCACAATATGCGCAATGTAAGTACCTGCATAGCCAGAGAGTTATATATTTCGGTATATATAAATAAATAATAAATTATTTGTCAACATAACAAAACAAATCGCATACAAATATTTTATTTAATCCACTTATGTTTACCATAAACTTAATTTCATTTGAAGAAATTATAAATATTCAATTAACGAGAGGTTTGTTAGAATTTTTAATATCTCTATATTGTTGCATGGTTTCGTCTTTGATTTGCTTTGAATTCCAGTCGGGATGGCTTTTCTTAATCTCCCAATATTTCTCCGACACAAATTTCAAATATGGACTAACAATTGTAAATCCTTTTGCCTTCTCATAGATCTTTTTCAATTTCAGAGATTTCATGACATACTTTTTCCGTTGACTCCAATTCATTACTTTCCAGGTCTCGGCGCATTGACGAGAAAACTGTACGAAGTCCCCATTGTAATGAGCACGCATTGACTTTAAGAATAACGAATAAGGGTTTCCAAATCTTTTGACGCCAATTGTCGTGACTCTCTTGTGACTGTTTGATTTGGAATTTTTTTTCACTACTCGGTAAGTTTTCATATTTGCCATGATTTATGATATTTTGAATAAAAGTGGTAACTCCTTATTGTTAGTTTGAATTAATATTTAATTTAATTAATTCGTAATTGATTAATTGGAAATTATTTCAAATCTTACAGGTCAAAAGTAAAAATAGAAAAGAATTCATAACAGACTTATGAAACAAAAAAAAGATTTTGAAATTTATGAAATTTGATATTTTTAAAAATTTGTTTTAAAGATTTGTTTTAATTTTTAATTTATTAATTATGTAATAATTAATAGTAAATTAAAAAATAAATAATTCATATGTAAATCGGAGTCTCTGTATTAATATTTTCTATAGATATGGTTTCCAACATTGCATCAATTTTTGTTGTAGAAAGTGGAGAAGGGGTAATAAAAAACAAAAAACATGTTGACTCAATTTAAAATCAAAATGATGGTGCCTTTATTAATTGTAGAGCATAGCCAATTGTCAGATGGTATACATTATAATTAATAAATTTTCGTTGTTATATAATATATATTATAATATTTTCCTAATTACTATATTTATAATCACAACAATTATGTTGACCCATTATAAGATAATTTCCCCTGGTTTATCATAAATTTCTATTATTATTGTTGTTGAGATTGTAAAAGTAAATTAGTAAATTATATCAAATTGAGTAGTTCCGAATAAAAAGAAAACCGAAATTGAAAGAAAAAGAATGGCGGTCAAGAAGAGAAGTAATGGCAAAGAAAGATATTATAAAAACTGTAAAAGGGTACAATCAGACACGAAATGGAAAAATGCACAAACCTGAAGAAGTGGAATAAATGTTATCGACATTGAAGCTGACAAATAGGAGAGGGGTAGAGTAGGGGATGGTGAAGAAGACAGTGAGCAAGAAATTGTTAGAAGATGGTTAGAAAGGCTCGTAAAACAGGCAAATATGAAAAAAACACAAAATATTAATTAATTAATTAATGGAAAGTCCGAGCCAATGGAGAACCCAAGCGATGAAAAAACCTGAGCGTGGCAATTTGGGAGAATAAACAAACTGGGAATTTAGAGTGCAATTAGTTAAACAGTCTGATAAACGAGGGTAAACAAAAGAAGGAGAATTACTAAAAGGGTCAACAGAAATAACTAATTATAGAACGATAACTAAGGAAGTCAAAACCAATTAGGTCAAAAACGGGGCAATTAAAAACAATTATGGGAATATATAAGGAAACTCCAAATTCAGATAATCGGCAGTAGCCTCAGGTAGGGAAGAAGAAACTGACAATAGGAGTTTGATGAACAAAGCTAAGAAATAAAAATGGAATTATAAGCATGGCCGTATTAATAAGTTTGAGCGCCCTGGGCTAAATAAAATTTTGCACCCCTACATACTTTTATTATAAAAATGTGATACTTTAAAATGTAATCAAAGTCGAATTTAATCTTTATAGAAGTTAGGTCATTAGCATACATGGTTTATATGGATGAGAAAAAATATAACATTGAACACATTACTAACTTAAATCACAGATACGCTAAATATAAAGAAAATTACTTTTTTAAATTAAAAAAAAGCAATTTAATTTCACCATCTTGTTTTCTTAGCGCCCTCGGATCGATGGCGCCCCTGGGCTGTAGCCCAATTAGCCCTATGGTTAATGGGGCCATGATTATAAGAGGAACTGAAGAGTTAGAAATTATAAAAGAGTTAGTATTAAAGGAGTTCGGACCAGAGAGTGGAATCAAATAAAAAGGTGAAATTTATTTTTAAATCGCACAAAGTCGAGACGTTCCAGGACGAAGTTCGATCAAAAATTTTGAGCAAAATTGTGGTTAACTAAAAGTTGTAATTATTTATTGAGAATTATAAATTTACTATAAAACAAATATACGTTAGGAGTTTATCAATTTTTTGGACACGTGGAGTCAGAGTAACCAGCGGTCGACTTTTTAGTATCATAAAACCCAACATTATTATTATTATTATTGACATTATATTTATTAAAAAATTGACTATGAACCAGTAAATATTTTGACGTTTAATTGATATTCACAAATTTTCGGCACAGGCTTTTTCAAGTATTTTTGAAAATATTTCGATAAAGAAAATAGTGATTCGTGTTAATATCATACATTTTATATGAATTATGGCGAGAAATGTGTTAGGGTTCGAGAGAAATTAGGGCAACTTGAATCGCAGTAAAATAGATATTTTATTAGTTTATTATTATATTTAGCAATTAAATAAATAATAAGTAAAAGTAGAAAATATTACTATATATAAATAATAAGTATTTTTGGTAGTTTAATATTATCAATTATGAAATATGTATAATTATAGTAAGTAATAATTACTATTTTTAAACAGTTTTAATTTTAGTAATTTTCTTAAATATATAAACAGTTAAATTTTAGTAGACAATGACGATAAAACACATCAAAATCAATGAAGACAGAAAAAAATTTCAGAAAAACACATAATCATAGATGTACTTCTTATTAGCTATTTTATTGAATATTTTCTCAATTAGAATGGAATCGATATTGTTGGAAAATTGCTCTATCAATTTCAAACGAATCTCTGTAGTTATTACTTGTGGAAATTTATTTATCAACTGAAGGAAAAAAAAGGATACATGTTTAATTAATTTTTATTCAATTTTAAAATAATGTTTTACTTCAGGTATAATTAGCAGAAGGACAAAGAGTTCGGGTAAGTATTGACTAAAACCTGGGCCAATACTATCGCGTTTAAATTATTGGGGAAAACCCTAATCTTTCACATATATCGGGCTGTTGGTGCAAATTAGAATCAGCCTTGATTTCTAAGCAATAACTTTTAGGCCTGTTTGAATAACAGATTTAATTTCATATAACCATTAACTGAAGTCAATTTTATTTAGCTTGAAAAAGATTGTATTAATTAATAATATTGTTTATTTATTTATTTAACTTAACGCACATTTTAATTTAATTGGAATCAGATTTTAACTATACGAACCTAACAAAGGAACAATGTTGAATTATGATGCGGTACCTTCTACATGAAAAATTATTTCTGCTTGATTACATTTTGCAATGTGCGGTTGGTATTGTGGTAAGATGAAATAATATGAAGTATAAAATTAGCATTATTTGTGATAAAATAACTAATAATTGGTCAAAAGCGGGCTGTAAAAATATTGGAAAAATCACTCGAACTCAATAAATTTGTTGATCAGAAAATGAAAAACCCTCACTTTATTTACTCGAAAGTGAAATCCTAATAGAAAATCATGACAAAATCCCAAATTGCAAAATATCCAAAAAATGAAAATATATAAAACACTGTCTAAAATATCTACAGAGAGAAGAAAAAATAAGAATTGAAACAAATAAAACAAAAGATGGTGCACCAAATGGTATAGGAAGCACTGATATAAATATCCGTGAATGTTTCAAACTGTCTCTTACACTAAAAAATAATAAATTCTACAAAAAAAACCAAAAAACATTTTTTTGTATGTAAATAATATTCTATAAAATAAATATTCCCGAAACTCCAGTAATTCAAAATAATCATTTACTAATCACGGAGCTCTATTTTTAAATCAAAATTATAATGATTTTCATAACAATACAAAATATTTTGCTCCAAATTCTGAACCTGAATACGTAAATATTTTGTAATCACATCAGTTGTAAGCCATTAAGTCACCTTTAAAATTTGTGGGTAAAATTCAAAACTGATTTTAAAAATACTAGAATTTTTTATCCCAAAAATAATTATATTTTTTAAATGTTTTAAAATAAATAACAAGAATAAAATATTAATATAAAAATCATTAAAAATTAAAAATAAACAAAATATTAAATATAAAAAATAAAATTATTAAAACTCAATAAATATAAAATAACGATTTAAAAAAATTATAAAAATAAATTTAAGAGAAATTTCATTTTGTAAACTAAATAAATAAAAAAATATAATTAGTCAAAATAAATAATGATTTAAAAAAATTATATTTTGTTATTAATTTAGTTTACTATAATAAATTAAAAGCTGAAAAATACCTCAAATTTTTCATCCCAAAAAAATTTAATTTAAAAAGATTAATATAAAATAAATTTAAGAGAAAATTATTATTGTAAACTAAATTAATAATAAAATAAATACTACAAATTTTTCATTCCAAAAAAATTAAATTTAAAAAAAGATTAATATAAAATAATAAATAAAAATTTTAAATATTAATAAATATATAATTATTAAATATAAATAAATATAAAAATATATAAAATTATTAAATATAAAAATATATAAAATTATTAAATATAAATAAATATAAAAAATTTAAAATTATTAAATATAAATAAATATAAAAATATATAAAATTATTAAATATAAATAAATATCAAAATATATAAAATTATTAAATATAAATAAATATAAAAAATTTAAAATTATTAAATATAAATAAATATAAAAATATATAAAATTATTAAATATAAATAAATATCAAAATATATAAAATTATTAAATATAAATAAATATAAAAATATATAAAATTATTAAATATAAATATGAAATATAAAATTATTAAATATAAAATAATAATTTAAAAAAATTATTAATAAAAAATATAAATGAAAAACAAAAGTATAAATAAATAATAATGACAATAAAAACCCAAGACCATAAATATATTTCTGATAAAAGTTACATCGCACAACCGAATTATATAACCGATGTACAGGAACGAAAAAAAGCATTTAAATTCTGGTAAATATAGATAGCGTAAGCACTGTCAATAGTGCTCTATACATTGACTGTACATTCATAAATCAAATCAACATCATTTATTATAAATACAATTTTGTCGCATTGTAGTACTCGGATGTCCATCAGGATCTATGATCCCCATATTGGTAGTACTGGTAACATTTGTTTCGTCATTCGGTCGGTTGATAGGGAAATGGGAAATAAGATCGCTATAGGAAGCATAATTGTGGATTACTGGACCATAAGTTGCTGGTATGAAATCCTCACGCTACTTGATGATAATCACAACTTCAGAAGCATTTCAATTAATTACCTTTACACTGGGAATCTGATAAAAATTAGATCTTTCTTCTGGACTAATGTATGGAATGTTTTTCTCTGAATCGTTACGATTTGGTGAATTACCAGGGGTGTCAAGATAGAGCTCATCTACACAGAAATCAAGTTAGACTAAGGTTTTCCAGAAAATAATCCAACAAATTAATATTTCAGTGAAATTAATGACATAAGCAAGATCCAATAAAGAATGGCAGATTTATGATATTATGCACAGAGAAAATTAGTGATTATCGCTGAATTGTTTATGTAATATTAATATAAATTTTAATTCAATTTTAAATAATGATTGAATTTAATAAAATAGATAATATTTTTTATCAATATATTATATTAAATTTTATCAATATAATATATTATATCAATATATCATATCTATAGATTATATGATATTATATAAAAACTATTGAAATAAGCCGGCTTCACTCGGGATTCGAAAACGTATGTATTTTTGGTTAGCTATTTTAATTTGACTACTTCTATAATGCCTGTACCCATGTCAAAATTTCGTGCAAATATAAGGAAATGATGACTTAGTTGATGGCTTAGCAATCTCAGTGTTCTTTGGTCTATATTTTCATTACTAGGATGGATGTCAAGATATACTAAGATCACAGTAATAATTTCCTTAAAAATCTAAAGTTTTTGTATTGGATCCATCTGGCGTAATAATAAAAGTCATTTGTGGTTTATTATTCATTGCTGGCATGGATATCAAGAGGTATACCTATCAAATTTGGATGTAAATTGAGGTCATGCATAGGAATATTGAATATAAATATAGATATGGGACTTAGTTCGACAAATAAATAGGATTAGAAAAGAGGAAGATAAAAGAAATAAGAATTCTAAAAGCAAATGTTATAGAAAGAATCGATGAAGTGTAATTGATGAATTTGGGGATTAGTTTTTCAAAAATACAAAATAGAGATTTTAAAATTTCAGTAAATAAACTATTATCAATAATGTCAAATTTGAATGAAAATAAATTCTGAATCCAGGTACCTAAAAAAAATTTGTAATTGAAGCAGTTTAGAGTTACTATTTAAAACCTTACTAAAATATATTGCTACTATCAAAGTTTAAAGTATAGAAAGGAACTACCACGTTTAAAAGAAGTCGATGAATGCATTCCAAGTAGAAAGAATATACTAAAACGACTTCCAAACCGTTCAGAGTTGATAATTATTGAGAATGTTTGGGAAATTATGAAAAGCGCGGCAAAAAATGAAGCAGCATAGAGGAATATATTTATGGAACAGTGAATGATTTGCAATATAACTAATCGATCAATATTTTCGTAATATTTAACACTAATTTTCAGCAGTCTTTTTCTAATTTATACGTTTTGTAATATCAGTACAAAAGTTTTATTATGAAAATTAAAACTTATTTAAGCAACATCTAATATTATAATCCATATAAATAATAATAATCAATTTATTATTAATCAATTCTTATTTTAGGATTAATTTATTGATATCTAATAATAATATTAATATTATAATATTATAATCCATATAAATAATAATAATCAATTTATTATTAATCAATTCTTATTTTAGGATTAATTTATTGATATCTAATAATAATATTAATATTATAATATTATAATCCATATAAATAATAATAATCAATTTATTATTAATCAATTCTTATTTTAGGATTAATTTATTGATATCTAATAATAATATTAATCAATTTATTAATAATCAGCAATATAAATTCAATTTATGTATCAAATTAGAGATAAAAATATAAAAACTAACTATTTTTCATTGATGATTGAACTATACCATAATGAGATGGCTCCTTAAAAGAAAATAGATCAACGATAAAGTCAAATGGAAAAAGAGAAAGAAACCATTGCGTAACTTTTGTTATTGGGACTAGGTATGGGACTTGGTTGAAAATTTGTTTCTAATCTTGGGTCTACAATAAATATTGAAGATCTACAACTCTAAAAGGATTCCATTATTAATACGGACTAATATAATAATAATTATAATAATAATAGGGGAGTAAAGAAAAGAAAAGAATGTAACACAAACACCATTTACATAAATTCTAAATATTGTCTAGAAATCAGATTCGTGGATCAATTTGGCTTTATGTAAATAAATATGTAAATATTTCTAAAAAAAAAATTTCCTCCTAGTAAATATGCAAGAACAATGTAACATCGATAATGGAAAAATCATTATTATTAAAATAAATGTAATCAGAAGGACAAAAAGCACATAGAAAACATAATTGAAAATGAATAAAAGTAGTTACTTGGACAATTAATAAAATGAACTATTTCAGTAGCTATAAAAATGAAACACAGCTAAAGAGTAGTTGCGAGAGAAAGAGAGAGCGCGCAATAGAGAAAGGTGGTATAACTAAGTGCTAAAGTGGCCAAAAGTAGATTCAATTTTTACTCAATTAAAATATATCAATGTGAAACATCCTTTGGTAAAAAAGGACACACTGACATGAACAGATGATTCAGCACGTTGAACCCATCATACAATTAACAATTCTCAGAGTAGCTAGGATGTGCAACACATGGGTAAGTGTGTATATAAGGGTGTGTGCCTGTGAGTGTGTTGGTTTCTTTATTGTTTACTGTGCAATTAATTGCATTGGATTGGATTAGGTTTGTTGCTGTTATTGATGATTATGATGGTGGTGGCAGCAGCGGAGGCGCAAAAAATTTGTCGATTTTATTAAAACCAATCAAATTGAAAAAATTGCATAAATCCCTTATTAAAATGGTAATCATCAGATCTTTTACCATCGTTATCAAATCCAGGTGCAACTGTTGAATTAAAACCCTTCTAATTTCCAGCTTGTGCATGAAATTTTGTAGATTAAAACGAATAAAGTAGAAAATACGATTATTAATGTTAGATAAAATTATGACTGGTGATATTACCTATTCAGATTTATCTGGCAATTCTACCTTTTGATTCTTATCTCATCCTTATCACAACCCTTACAATAAACTTGAAGTGCTCCTTAAAACCCGACATGAACTCAATTCAATAATAACGATTGTTTGCCCGACACATTCACATGACTATTATTACCCGATAAGTTTCTAGTCTGCCTATTTTCTGACTAATTTTTTTACTATCGCAATTTTAACTTAACAATCTTTTACAATTGAGATTCTACAGAATCTGTCTCATGTGCCAAAATCTTTATCTGATTGAAATATTACTTTATGAAACTGTCTGTTTCAAAATAGTGATCAAATTGATACTGTTTGGACATTACCTACATTTCTTTGTATGTTGAAACTTTTATTTCATTCACCAATATTCAAATACTAATTTCATTAATCTTTAATCTATCTATCTATTCCATAATGTAATCAATTATAAAAATAATATTAATAAATAAATCGATTCATAAATTGAGATATAGATATAAATTAATTTAATTAATCGTTTGAATTATACATTTCTTAAAATTTCGGAAGGAATAAATAATATTTATTAAATAGTAAATTATTAAATGGCTAATAAATAAAACTCTACTCACGTCTATATCTTCTATTTCTTCAATAGGGCTGTGGGTGAAATTACTGAAAACATTAGTTAGCCATTAAATTGAATAAAATATGAGTAAATATCTCACAGATTCTGACCGATCGGACTGTCAGTATTTCGATCATAAATTAAAGGACGATAATCAGGATTGGAAGGCTGAAAGATTGGATTGTTAAAAATTTCAGACAGACATTGTGTTACTAACTCTTCTCGATTCTTGATTTCCATATGTAGAGGATGTATACAACCTTGACCGATCATATTGATTGTAAAAGGGACTTTTTTCTTGTAGACCGGTCAAATTTGATGAATTATTATTATTATTATTATTGTTGTTGTTGTTATTATTTATATTTGCATAGAACTTTTGTAATTCTAATTTTTTGCTGGTTTGCGGATTATTTTCCAATAATGGACTATTCAGATGTGGTATTTCTAACTGAAATTAAAGATAAATAAAATTGATTTTTCTGGCTGTGAGTAAGAGAAAGAACAATCAAAATTTAACGTGAAACATTGGAAATTATAAAAAAAATATTTGAAATCATAAAAATATTCATAAGCAAAACATACCATTCAACACTTAATAACTTTTCAGAAACAAGATATTAAAAGAGAATATTATAGTAAAATGAAACATATTTTAAGTAAAGTAGAATCCGAAAGGGCTTTCATTGTAAATAGTATAATTAGCACAACATTCCTATCGAATAAGTAACAAGTCTGATTACATGTAATTTTCAAGGTCAATGATATAAAGATAATATTTGCAATAAGCAACAATTCGAATAAAAATTTTGTCAGTGATGGTGAAAAGATTGAATACTACAATAATATGGTACGTGAGACTTGTTCCAAAAAGACGGTAAAATAGAAAAATATTAAATAGAAAGATAAGAAAGTTCGCGGCCTGAATGGATAATATTGAAATTCCATGTGGAAAGGATTGAAAGGATGCATAACTAATCTCTTTGTAGCAGTATACCTTTTATTGGATTTTCTTATTTTTCATATTATTATATGAGTTAGCAATGTTTTAAGTGTTTACATTTTTTTAATAATGAGAACTGATATATACCAAGCACAATGTTAACAAATTAAGGATACAATATGCAGAAAATCATTTTTAACAGCAAATACGATGAAAAGATTTAATTATTGTGCGAATGAAAATTAATATCAAAATTTAGAACAAGAATTAAAAACAGAAAAGGCAATAATTTTTTCCAATAAATCATTTATTAGCACTTTTTATTCAATAATAATGTCAATATTCCGTCTACTTTTAATAAATATAAGATTTATATATAAATAAAATGCAGCTGGCAATTATTATCAGATCAATTTGCATTTTTACAACTGGCATAATAAACAATTTATTGGCGTTAATTCTCTTTTAAATTCACTTTGTTAAATGAATCGAAATTATTGAATTTTTCTTTAAATGAATTGAATTTGATTTTTGGTAAGTTTGTGATATCGTGTTTAAACGAGAGGATTTATTAAATATATTTTGTTTCCAAAATTATAATGTACATAATGCGAACACCGTTTACATAGAAAGTGTTCAATTGATCTAAGATGAATTTGATTTCAATTTGAATATAATTTGGTTATTATGAACAATTTGAAAAAAAAGTTTCATTGACAGTTTTCCCAATAATTGTTTTAAAATCGAAAAAAAATTATTTAATAAGCAGATAAATTCATAATTATTGACAGTTTTTCCAATAATTATTTTAATTCGAAAAAAATCAGTATAATACACAGTTTTTCCAATATTTGTTTTAAAATCGAAAAAAATCAATTTTATAAGCATATATAATTATTGACAGTTTTTCCAATTATTATTTTAATTCGAAAAAATTCATTATAATACACAGTTTTTCGAAAAGTTATTTTAAATTCGAAAAAAAACAATATAAAAGACAGTTTTTCCAATAATTGTTTTAAAATCGAAAAAAAATTTATTTAATAAGCAGAGATAAATTCATAATAAAAACTTCAATTTGTGTATTTATTTAATATTGAAATTAAAACAACATAATATTCGAGTATAGCTGGGAAATTTTTTTAAATAATTGAATAAATTTCCAATCGATTATTATCATGGTTATTATCAAGCTTTCATTATAATATTAAATCGATTAAATAGTGATTTTCACTATATTTTTGATTATATATTAGCTTTTATTATCGATTTTGAATCGCGTTTAACATGAATTATCTTTATATTATTACTTCCATAGCCAATCAAAATTGATTTCAATAAAATAATGTTAATAGCCAATCAAATTTGTGGGAAAAAATTAAATTTACATTGACTATTAACCGAAATCCTTAAAATTTATATTGATTAAATATTGAATATATTATTGATTAAAATACATCAATAAAATGTATTATTATCCTAAATTTTAAAAAATTGCACTATATTATTGATTAAAATAAATAAACATTATAAATGAAAGAACTAAACTTACATTAGATAAATTTTTAACTGGGGTTGAATGAACAAAAGACTTATGCTGAGCCCCGTTACTGAGACTCGATGCAGGAGATAAGTCAGATCTCATTGGGTTCAAAGGCATTGAATGAGGCATCGGTACCATGTTCGGATGCAAATGAAAATATGGCGGCTGATTATATGTGTAATTAGATCTGGAATTGTTTATGGTTTGAGATGTGTTAATAGGAGAGTTATCTGACTGGGGTTTTGGTAAATCACAATATACCATTTTATTTGGTACTGGCGAACTAAACATATCACGACGTTTTTGATTCTGAGGACTAGTTGTAGATGATCTTTGAGGTGTAACGCCTGTATTTTAGTATTAAAATTTCAATACATTATTTAATATCTTAAAAGAGGAAAATTGACAAAAGTTCTATGCTTACTACATGGACTAACAAGAGTCTCTTCTTTTTTAATGGAATTAAAGACTTGATCAGTGGAATCTAAACGAATTAAGAAAGAGATAATGATCGGTATTTTACTTAGTATAAAAAACAACACTAAGCTTAATAACTAAACAATTATCTCGAATTAATTAACTGTTTTTCGATTTACGGGATTCTATGTCGATTCATATTATGTCATTTAATGAGGCGTAATAAATACGAGTGGATCAAAAAAGCATTTTCCCAGGTAAATTGTTTGCATTCGAACAAACATCAAAAACGAATAAACATCGAAAGGAATAGTAGGAAAGTAAATCACTAAGTTCTATTCTAAACTTTTAATGGATTAAAGAATGTAAATATGAACTGAAAGAAACATAACATTATACTGAGTTTCGAACGTGATTTTAACCTTCGTTTTCAAAACTCTAACATTTTACAAAGGAAAATTTTAAGTCATTTGCATGATAGGATTCCGGAACCTTAGCGCCATCTAAGGTACAAAATATTTGTTTTTTTGTATTTTTGACTATTTTCCAATAAATATTTGAACAAGTCGTGGCCAGTAAAGTTGTAGCTCTCCATATTATACAAAAAGAAAATTTCCAAATATCTCAAAGATTCTTTTTCTAGTCAAGTTTTTCACTTTGAAAAAATTAAATTTTTCGCCAGAAAAATCTTGAAGAGATACACAAATGTTGTGGTCATCAAAGATATATGTGACCTAATACTCTATATTTTAGTCGAAATAATATTTTGAAAATCTCAAACTCCCGCTACAGTGAAATAAAACAAAGAGTAAAAAACTCACTTTTAAATCAATATTTGCATTTTAAAATCAATAATTACACATTTAAATCAATACTTGAATTCCTATTTTTGCACTACAATTTTGCACTTTAAAATATATAAAAATAAAATAATCAATAAAAAGCTATAAGCTTTTTCATCAAAAAGAAGCTGGAGAAAGAGAGTAACAAATCACTTAATGCCATTTCTAGACTACAAGAGCAGTATTTCAAAATTTCAAGCATTTCTAATGTTTCAAAATTCATATATATAATTCAAATGATGTCAAGAATCTTTATTGGATCTAACAATGGGTGCTTAAATAGTAGAGGAAAAAATATGGTGTAAGGTGAAAGCATTTTTTTAACGAAATTTCACTTAACAAATGAATTTCTCTATTCCAAAGTGTTAACCAGAAATAAACAATAATTGATAGTTTGGAAGCAAAGAAAGTGTTTTTACTTAATTTCATAGCTATTATTTACTTTGTGGTGAATTTTTATCAATAATCAATTATTTTACATATTGAATTTTAGAACTAGAAAATTTAATATTGAAATACAATAAAATATCCATTTTGTTTTAAGTAAAACTTTAATCGATATGACATTGAGAGAGATTAGTGAAACACGGCTTACGTGGTGATTTCTATATAATAATTCTCCGGAATTATAATGATGGAAAAATATCGATAAAAAATCATCAATGCAATCAATAAATCCTCAAATATTGTGCAATACGCAACTGTAAATCATGTATATGGCGACAGAAGAGAGATAAATGTAGCTATTTGTATTGTACGTTGGGACAAAGTTATTTTTAACAATTGAGAAACCTGTTGCATTATTTGTTCAAATCTCGAGAAGATAAATCTCAAAATTTATAATTATTGTGTAATTGATAAATGTTATGTAATAGATTTATATCTAACGCATGATATAGAGAAAGACCTTCGGTGGAGTAGAGATTGTATATTCCTAAATTTCCAGACGAGGTGCATATATGTGATTGAAGAGTCATGTAAAGCTCCAGTGGTTTATGTGATTATGTAATTTTAATGGAAGGATGGATACACGTGCTTCTACAGATTCAAATAATATGACAGTTCGTTCTGAGTAATATCTAGGTCATTATAGCACGCTAGGAACATTGGATGATTAATTTGATTTTGGTACCACTTTTCGTTTCATTGACAAAGTAATTCATATGCACGCACATAATAATAATAATAATAAAAATTAATTACTAATTAATAAATCGATTCCTAAATTATTATCTGTCTATTATTTTTTTAATGCATCGATATAAATATATAATTAATAAATAAATCGATTCCTAAATTATTATTGGATTATGAATAAGATTTATTATGAAATAGATAAATTAAAGATTAGGGAAATTAATTTAATAAGATATAGTTGACGTTTAATTTGTTAATTCAGTAGCATTCTTACATTTATTTATTGGATAGAGCTTTTGACCGTCAACTTGGAAAATCGAGCACAATCTCAAAGCATGTTGTGAACGCATATCGACTAGACTATTGGACAATAAATGCTTAACGGCTTGCTTCAGACTCATTATGTTTTTATTCATTGCAACTTGTTTAATAAATTCAATTATAACAAGTGCGGAATCGATTAAAATATTCGGACTGAGCTCGTATTCTGGAACATTCGATAAATCATTATTCAACACTGATGTGGATGAATAAGATTCGACTTCACTGTTAGCAACATTGTCTCGTTTTCGATATTCATCGGTAGTGTCGTTGCCTTCGAGCACCATACCGATATCTTTCAATGCCGGTGATTGGGTTTCTTGTCGATTTCTCAATCCAGAATAACAATACCTTAGAATTCCAAATTAAGATCCCAATGTTATTCTAGTAGTAATTATTATCAACCTTGATTGTCCTCTTGCTCCCAATCTACGGGCTTTGATGTTTGGGAAATTCTTTTTCATTACCTTTCCAAAATCGGCTGTGCTCAAACATTTGATGTTATACGTCATACAATATGATCTACAAACCGATTACGTGTTATATTCAAATTTCATTTCTAATGACAAAATAGCATTATTGACAGTTGTGCTGATTTGTTCAATTTCTATGATCGTTCAGCAAATATTACGATTATGCAATTGTAAATAACTATGAATAGATTAAGAAACTGAGAATCTTAAATGAGAGACAGGAAAGATTTTTTAATAATTATATTTTATTTTTGATGTACACAAAAAGGTATCAAATAGAATCATTTATAATTCCAAGTTATATATGCGGAAATTTCTAGTCGTTTCATATTCCAGCGTGTTCAATACGCACTCCTAAGGCAAACCGATCACTTTAAAAAATACCGAATGAGTTCTAGACCTCTTTATTATAAAAACAAGTAAAGCACATAAAAATGTGAGAATTTTCATGCGTTAATGAAATTTATATGAATAATTTAACAGTTGAGACTGATGTGATATTATAGATAATATATTTAATTACAGCTGTTGATTAGACGAATATAGACCAATTAAACCCCGAGTTTTTATAATTGAGAATATAATAACGGGAAATCACGAAATTACAGAGAAAACTTTAGGAAAAGTTTAAAAATTATCTTTCATGGCACAATATAAGGACAAAATAGCCAATAAGGGGTGACATAGAGAGAAAGGATGGGTAATATTAAAAAAAGATTTTCGTGCGTTAATTAAGGTATTCCATGGATAATAATAATAATTATAAATATAATGCTTCTTGATTAGATGAATATAGACCAATTAAAACACGAGTTTTTATAATTGAGTTTCCCTTTATGGGAAATGACAAAACAAACCTCAAAAATGTTCTCTGAAAGCAATAAATAGAATATTAACAGTATGGGTAATGGAGGGTTCAGAGAAATGTATGGAGACCAACAGTGGGTGTTCAGTCTGGAAAAATGAAGTATAAATCGAACAATTCATGCTATATTGATTAAATGGTTACCCTGTGAACTACCTAGCATCATATATCACCACATAACCACATATGCAATATACCAGTCAATTTCAATTTTATAGTCGTATCTTACTTGTCAAATCCAATGAAAATCGTTTTCAAGAATTTGAGAACCCCTCATAATGATTAATAGCCCATTTCCCCACAATTTTAGAGCATTAGTACAATTTAAACTGGATAAAAATCGTTCCAGATCATTGACTGTCCAAATTTGAAGTACTCTAATAATGAAGTTGTTACCTCATTTGACGACGTGTAAGAGGTTTCACAATGAGAATTCTCGTAGTATTCAAGCTAAATTTATCATTCTATAGCCACATGTCAATTTAAACTGGATCAATTCGATTAAAATCGCTTCAGATAATTAATTGATTCTCGTACCCCCTCGCCTCTTTTATGAGAATTTTTATCACTTTAATTCCGATTAAAAACCAATCTATATCAATGAATTGGAATCACTTTATCGGCCGTTAATTATAATTTGATAGCTTACCATTCAGGTATTTTCAACTTATTTACCTATTGAATTTCCTGGTAAGTACAAAATCCCACAATTTATCAATTAATAATCAGCATCAATGATAAATTTGACAGTTGGCATTTATATGTTGTTATCAAATAAAGATTAAATACGAAAGAGTTAATATAATTATAAATTCCAATTAAACTTACATTTATAAAATTATAAACCGATATTTATAAATTAAAAATTTTATAACTACTTAATTGAAAACAAAAAAAATCGTTTTACTTGTAATCTTCATAGACTTCTTGTTTTTGTAAACAAGTAGATTTATTTTCTTCTAAATGAGACAAAACCCACTTTGATGCTTCTTCTTGCTCAACTATCGTACTATTTCCCAGTATATCAATATTGTTAAATCCAATATTCACCGATGAATCAAAAGTTCCATTGTCGGATTCTGTCATTGGAAATTGGAGTTGTATCAATAATTTCTCAGTGTCAGATAAATTCAAAATTTGTGATATAATTTCTTTAACTTTGGTGGATTTATCTTCTCTGGAAATTAATGAAAATCACAATAATTTTTTCTGTGTAAAGATTTACGTTAAAGTTTTTTCCAGTGCATCGACAGTTAAATTTAAATTGTCATCATTTGATAAGTTGGAATTTTTTGATTTTTTAGATGAAACATTAGATTGATTGTGCTTTTCATATATGCTCTCACTACTACCTGGAGTACTATTGTGCATATGTGGACTAACTTCGTCATACGCCGAACTCGTACTTCCACTATAGTTTTCTACATGCCTCAATCCTCCACTATCAGGCAAATCGATTTTGTCTTGATAACTGTGTATATTATTCATGAAACCTCTAGAATAATAAATTTTATAACTAAAAATAATAAACTGTAGATTTTATTGATCATAGAAAATATTAATAGAAAAAACAAAATGAGACCAGAAAATTATTCTTAATAGTATTTTTAATTATTCAAGAAAAAAATATTCAATAAAAAAGGTCTTACATTCTCAAGAAAATAATTTAAAGAATAAAGGTTAAAATTCAAGACCAATTTGAGTTCACTTATATGATCGGTATATATAAACAAAATATAGAATTTTATTTGATATTTTACTAAAATTTTAAAAGACAACTTGTTACTTTTAATTATTTTAAAAATTTCTAAATTTTTCTGAATTTTTAAAAATCAATATTAAAATTAACTTGTTGTTAAGTATTGATAAATTTTGCGTGACATGAATTAAAATTGGAAATTAAAGCATTCATAAATCTTAAAATAACGTATTTTTAAATATTTATAAAGTGTAAAAGTTCCTAACGCTTTATGTGACACGCACTAAAAATGTAAATAATGCACAATGTACATATTATTCATGCGTCATATTAAAAAAAATTGCGTTTGCTATGACTGTTAGAGTATCCGAACTGATTCTCCTAATTTTACAATTTAATTTCGTTGCATGATTTTTGTCTCTAATTTATAATGTACTGTTGGAATAGATCAGGGATCGGCAACATTTTGGCTATGTGGAGCCGGATTGCGTTTTTTGAGAGAGTGCCGGGCCGGAGGGGTTCTTAAAAATATTACGTGAAAAAGTTTATAAAAAAGTATTTTTTCAAATTGCTTAAAAGCAATAAAATAATGAAGATTCTTAAAAATATTTTAGTTCTACATATAAGCAAGAAAGTTGACAAAAACAATGTATTTTAAAAATCTTTTGTATTCAAAATTCCAAAATTTGAATAATTAATGAGAAGCATGATGATCTTTGTCACCTAAAAGTTTTTCAATATTGGATGTAATGCCTATTGTTCTCAAATTGTTTTTAGTATATTTAAAATATGAAAATAATTGCTCACATTGGTAAATACTTCTAAACAAAGATGTTATCCTTTTGCGTGGGTTACTAGGTTAGGATATTTCCCATTAGAATAAATGTATTTTGTATAAAAATCAATCAATGAAACCTCGTCGGAGTGAAATTTTAATTTTAATAAAACGTCACATTACATCTGAATCCATTTAAAAGCATTCTGATACTGTTGAGGTTGTAAAAGTAAATTATTCTAAAGTGAGTGTGGAAAATTAAATTGTGCTAAATTGAATAGTTTCGAGTAAAAAAAACGAAATTGAATGAAAGAGAATGGCGATCAAGCACAGAAGTAATAGCAAAGAAAGATGACGAAAACAGAACTATAAAAAGATAAAAAAAGACACGAAATGGAAAAATGCGCAAATCGGAGGAATTGGGATAAAGTGAAATGTTATTGAAATTGAAGCTGAAAACGGGAGAGACGTAGATTAGAGAAAGGTGAAGAAGACAGTGGGCAAGAAACTGTTAGAAAATGTTTAGAAAGGGTCGAAAACATGCAAATATGGAAAAAACAAAGTATTAATTAATTAATAATTGGCTAATGGAAAACTCGGGCAAATGGAAAATCCGATCCATTGGAGAAACCGAGCGATGAAGAAAACCCGAGCACGGCAATTAAGAAGAATGAACAAACTGAGAAACTAAGCAGTCTGATGAACGAGTGTCAGCACAACAAGAGGAATTACTAAAAGAGTCAACAGAAATAACTAATTAGAGAACAATAACTAAGAAAGTCGCCAGTTAGAGGAAACCAATTAGATCAAAAACGGATCAATTACAACGATTATTGGGGTATATAAAGAAACTCCATATTCAGATAATCGACAGTAGCCTCAGATAGGGACGAAGAAAACGATAGTAGGAATTTGAGGAAAAGAAACTAAAACTGAAAAAGGGAATTACTAAGGGAACTAAAGGGTTAGGACGAACGAGAATATCAAAGGAATTAGGATCAGAGTGAAATAGAAACTAAAAAGGTAAAACTTATTTTAAATCGCACAGTTTCGAGACTTTCCAGAGCGAAGCTTGATCAGCTAGTGTAAACGAAATTGTTGTTAATTAAAAATTGTTATTATTTATTGAGAGTTGTAAATTTGTTATAAACAAATATACGTTGGGTGTTTTGTTTATCGATTTTGGGACACGTGGAGTCAGAGTTACCAATGGTTGACTTTTTATTATCATAAAACCCAACAATGCAGTACACACTTTCACATTAAAAGGATTAGCAAAAAGCTTGAATTCATCTTCGTGCAAGCGAAAGTAAGTAAATCGAGATGAGAACTTATTCTTCAGATCTTTGATCACATCCACAAATATTTTTGGATTTTGTGGTTTGTATTCTTGAAGGGATGAAAAATGTTCATAGTTTTCATGTTGAAGCTGGTATTCCCATGGGTTTAGTTTTCTTTTAAATGCATGAATATGACCAATTATTTTATTTATAAACTGAGCTTTAACCTACAAGTGTAAATTCAAGTTATTTTAATGACACCAAATGTCCACAAGAAACGTATATTATTATCATGACAATTTTCAAATTTAAATAGTAATTTTCTGCTCACTAGTTTCTGACAATTGTCTCCGAAGGTTTTTATAATACCCATATTTAATGGTTGGGTTTTGCTAGACGCGATTTTAAGTAAATAAAGTAGTCAGATGTTCATAAAGGTTTTAATAGTATTATGAATAGTGGCAATGTCTAAGATATGCGATGGACTGATCACCCTATAACTGTAAAACCATCCTTTTATACTGCTCAAGTATTCTTGAATTGCTCGAATCATGTAATAAGTCAACACTCTTTCAATGCGGAGATCATTGCAATGACAACTAGATTTAGCAAGAAATGTTAAAAGAAGTCAAATTCCTCCAAAATGCAAATATTATCGAGAACAATTTCAAGCAAAGTGAACTGATTTATTAAACGGTATCGAATTTGTTAAACATGCACATGAACGAATTCAAAACTTCCATTGCGATAAGTAAGCTATATAATATAAGGCCCATCACTATTTTCTTAGCGCTTTCGTACGGGTTTGGTTATTGGTGTGACCGGTAGACAAATAAAGCAATACCTTTTACTTCCTATTCTACCACAAGATCGTTTTCTAGTGTGCCTGGCTATGAGAAAAATATTAATACTGCATAATGGTAGAAGTACATATAATAACTGACCAAGGGAAGAAGATTTGACAGCTGAAAAGGAAAGTAAAGAGGAAATGAAAGAAACAACGACACAAATATCGAAATCCTTCAATTAAAAATAAGTAACTTACAGTCAACTGACGATGAAAGGTCAAACAGAAGCGTTACAATTTTCTAATGAAATTATTTGGGAATTATCTTTCGGTGAAAAGAAAGATTATGTTAAATGATGAGGGCAGACCGATCACTACATTCACTTTAGATAAATATTACAGAACAAGGCCGAACAAGTACAGGGTAAATGTGTACGCCGAAGAACTCAAATAAATAAAAATTCTCTCCAACAGCTCAACAATCCAATTCCCCAAATAAGAACAATAACTGTTAACATTTTCTGTGTTGTGTATAATTTTAATTTGAATTTTATTAAATTTTATTTTTATCGACATTCATTTATATTGAATTGTATATAATTTTAATTTTATCGAATTTGTATTTTGTTGTGAATTTTATTTAAGTAACACAAAAAAAATAAATAAAAAATAAAGGGTATTTAAAAAGAAATTAATTTAATATAAAAATAATTTAAGTATTAATAATTTTTAATGTCAACGTTAATTAAGTATTTAACCTAATTTAAAAGTTAATTTTATTTCAAATTCCAATGATGATAATCTAACAAGACTAAAATGAATTATATTAAATTTCAATATTAAAATGATAGTCTAACGAGACTAGAATAAATAAAATTAATTAATTATGCATGAAAAGTTTAGTATATAAGTAACCCGCAAAATTAGTTTAATCACTATTAGCATCTTGACTATTCGAAGGGTAATCCGGAGAATAATTTAAAACAGAAACAGAACAAAACGTTTCACAAAATTTTTAAAGTGTAGCAATAAATAATACATAACACGCACGACACAACATATTAACAAAAACATAACCCGCAACTATTGTAGATCAGTTGATTTCGAAAGTTGGAAAATTGAATCTAATTGTACATCTTAAAAAGGTGAATTTGATTTTAAATAAATTTTAGTAGTCAGTTTAATTGTTTGATTTATTTATATAAAAACCAGTAAGTTGGGGTTTTCAAATAATGAGACCTCAACAATTATAATCTTTGAGAAGAAGCTGCCCCAGTTTCAGCTTCGATATGTTTTTTGAGTTTGCGTGTTGAGTTAGAGCTTTAATGCCATCATACATAACAGTAAATGTTATATTACACAGTTTTGCATCTTGCTTTGCTGTTGGATCTTTCATTTCCAACATAGTCCTCGCTGACCCAAGTATATTTTTTTGCCAATCTGTATTGTAATTGCACTTTCTTCTCTTTGTTGTGGAACCATCTTCTACCTCACTCATTTATTAGCTAGAATTACTTGAAATTAATTTAAAATTATTTGGCTATTAAAGTTATACAGACAAAGTTGATTGTTATAAAAAAAACAAATTTAATATTTAATTTTTCACTTAATAATTCAAACTTTAGATTTATTTATCACTTTACTACACCAGCAGAAAACTTTAAATAATACTTTAATACTTTGCATTTTCTATTAAACTACAATTTTTATAAAATAAAATTTTCCATAGCCTACTGCGGTATAAAAAATTTGAATTTCAAAATGTTCAAAGCATTAGGAGAAATACCGGACAAATGTACGTCCGGTCCTTTTAATTTTTTCCCTACCGGAAAATTAGCTGAATTAACGGACTGTCCGGTTCAAAAGCGGATATCTGGCGACCGTAGGCACCAGACTAGCATTTTTAACCTATGTCTGAGCTATGTCTGACTCTGGTCCATTGAGCCGACTCATAGTTTCTCCAATCACCGGAACGTTAATAGGCATCAAAGAAAATTACACTTCACAATCAAACGCATACTTACAAGTATAAACACAAGATCTTTAGTGAATTCAATTCTAAGTATAATACAAAGCGATGTCATTAAATCAAGCACGATTCTACATATTAAATGTCTACCACCGAGATGAACCTAATTGTCAAATACAAACACGCAAGATGGCTTTACCACAGATATACGACATTTGGCCTATTCACATTATTTCCTCTTTGGTCAGCATTGCGTCAATATCAACTTGCAGATTGAGATCATGCTGGTAGGTAGATGCGGTTGAAGGGATCATTCGATAAGGGTTTGGAGTGACTGAGACGGTAGCATTTCCGTTAGACATCTTGGCACATGCCTCTTGAGTTGCAAATAACGAGGCTTCTAGAGCAGCCATTTCGTTTCGTCGTCTCTGAGCTTGTTCGGCCCGAGTGGGTCGTTTTCTTTTCCTCGGATTGGGTTTGGCTGGACTATATGGCTGAACCGTCGATGGAACAAGAGGAAGTTCGGTAGGTACAGATTCTGGAGAAACGTTAACGGGAGAGTCACTACTCAAGATCGGGGCGACGATCGACGGAAGTTCGGGGCCGTGTCCATGACAATTGGATGAAGACAAGACGGTGAGCTCATCCGCTCCGTGATGTATTGGAAAGAGATCTGTCGATGGCCGGCTACTCTTTAACGCGTTTTCTCAACTCAGATTCCGAGTAAATCTGGTCTAACGCCTCCGACTGGGCTTTGATTGTGAGTCTTTGGAACCGACTTTCTTCCAAGAGGCTATCAAGGTAATGTTCTAGCCGTAATATCTTCATATTAGCCTCCTTCATTTGCGGCGGGGAGAACCATCTATGTTCTAGCGTATTGATACGCTTTTTCAGAGCCCCTATGTGTGTTTTGAGTTTATCAATGTCCGCATTTTTATCGGCGCACAAAAAACAAGGTTTCGGGCCGTGGTTAGGTAGATTAAGTTCTGACATTCTGAAATGAATAAAATAAGAAAAACCGGATTATACATACTCATCAACCTATGTTACATTCCTTTTAAATTCATGTTATTTTTCGACGTCAATTATCGACTGCATTCCAAGAACTAGTTTATGCAAATTTCCACAATCATAATTCGTAATCTTTCAACGATTTAATTTATTTTAACGGGAGTGGGATTTGATCAAAAACTCATTATCATTTCGTTAGTATCGTTATTCCTAGGAATTATGACCTCGGTGGCGTGTAGAAAATGAATTATCGTTTCTCCGAAATAACATACACAATCTGTTTTGTATCGTTACTTTAACCTATTATGTCACATAATAAATTTTATTTGGGGTACGCTTCATTCCCTTTTATGTTATTCGAACGTTTTCTAATTTCTATTACAACGGGGCCTGTAGCAAGAATCTCTATATTAAATAAAAGAAAAAAATTGTCTTCAATCTCTCCCCACCCAGGATATCATCGTTCTCATGAAATCAAATTCTTGAAAAATATATATCTTTATATTCAATTCAACGTAATTAATTTTAAATGCACTTTATCTATTTACACTCTAACCTCTTAATTTGATGTTAGAAAACATTATTTATCCAAACGTTAGCGGATGTTTTATTTTAACATGGAAAGGTACGTTTTCGACGTTTCACAATTTCGTCGGTGAGTGAACATAATTTGACGGATTGCCTCAGGTTGTTTACACTATTGAGTTTGATGAACTAGCCAATTCTGATCATGCATAATTAATTTGCATCAAGACGTATTCGTGTTGATTCACGTAAATTGTACAAGTCGAGGCGTATAGCCAACTTCCTGTCGATCGATGTTTATCGTAATGAATATAGTACATCCTTTACCAGATACCGCAGAACCGTGAGAGTTGCACAACGATCTAACAAATCAATACGACAATGAACTTCGCTTCTACTCTAATTCCGTGAGAAATCTATCTACATTGGTTTTAACTTTTGAGATTGGAATAATTCTAAATAGTCGAAAATGCAAGACAATCAGATACTTTTATGCGATAGCTTCCCATAAAATTAACGAAAGGTCTCTTTGACTTCCTGTTATACAGATATGGATGGATTGCTGATGTTGGTGATAGTATCAAATTCCGTATATCCGCTTGCTTGCTGGATTTTTACTGGGGAATTTTCTACGGTCATTCTGACATTCGTTTTGAAGTAAAGTTAAACCAGGAAGTTTTAGAACGGTTGCCACTCGATGAAAACTTCAATTTTGTATTTTCTATTATAATTTCAAATTGGAAAGTCGCGAGCCTCGTCTCGCCATCTACCACGATCATCTGACGACTACTAGCACAAGTACCAACAATCCCCAGACGACCCTCGCAAACGGGTCAACAGTTATCTATACCATTATGATAAATACTATAAAAATGAAGATGAAAATTAATTAAATACCTCGTATCATACGAAAATTTGATATTCAATTTAAATCTTCTTCAGCAACCATATCCCTCCGACTTCGAATGTGGTACATTCAACTTCATAACTCAACATTTGTCGTTTCTCAACTTGACAGCTTTTACGGATTTACACCTCTGATTATTTATTCCTCGGAAATTTCGTTTGCCAATTTCGTCATTTATCTGACACAGTCCCACCTCAGTTCATTTGTCATAACATTTGTAATTCTAGAAGTTATGATGTCCTCAACTTCTAAATTCATAAAATAAATCAATAATAATTCAATAAGATATATTTTTCAAAAAAACACTAAAACGAATATTATTCAAACAAAACTTTACATAACTCTCCCCTTCTTTAAGGAACTGCCCATCTCTTAAGCCATTCAATTCGTCTGAGTTTCTTTGTCGTCCCGTCACTCAATTCCACTTGGTGTTCTGACAAAAACTTTGATATGACAAACGGACCTTCATACTGTAGTCCATCTTTGTCGCGATTTTGTGGTTCTTTCCGAACTAATACTTTCTCCCCCACCGTGAAACATCGATTCGTTCTCTTCTCTGTTTCCATCTCTTTCATTCGTTTAGCTGCTTTCTCACTGTTCTCTCTTACCAATCTATGTATCTCAACTGTATCCAATGTCGTCTGAGGCAATGTTGAATGAAGGTTAATCTTCCTCCCAAAAACAATTTCAAATGGAGAAAATCCCGTCGCGCTCTGTTGTGTCACGTTGATACAAAATTCTACTCGAGGAAGTAACTCCGCCCAATTTCGCTCTCCTAGTCCACCTGCTAATGATGTCGCCAGCAAGTCTCTGACTGTCCGTATTGTTCTCTCAACTAAACCATTAGATTGATGCTGATATGGTGAACTGAACTGTTGCGTAATACCCAGTCTTCCTAGATTTGTTTTCATAAAACCACTATCGAAGTTCTTCCCTCTGTCTGACAGACAATTTCGCGGTTTTCCGAAACGGTATATCCACTTCTCCAATATGGCTTTGAAAATCGATCTCTCGTCTTGTCTCTCCAGTGCGGTCAGACTGACCATTTTGCTAAAACGATCAATGATAACTAGCATATACTTGTACACTCCACCATTCTTCATGTGTGCTATATCAATGACCAACTGTTCTAAAAATTCTGAACTTATTATCGGCAACAATCGTTCCTTTGTCTTCTCCTGCACTATTTTCCTTCTGCAGCATATCTCACATACTCTCAAACAGTTTTGTATAGTTTCTTGCATGTTTGGCCAAAAAAATATGTTGCTCATATAGCTAATTAATTTCTTTACTCCAATGTGACACATTTCAGTATGTATTCCTTTAACTAACGTATTTGAGTAGTCTATCGGCACCAGGATGACATCTTTACCATTCTTCTCTAATAATAAAAACCCATCTTCTAATTTTATGTTGTTATGCAAATTGAAAGGAAATTTCTTTTTATTCAAGTCATCTTTTTTCTCTTCTCCCTGTAACACTCTTGTCATGTGAATGAAATCTACATCATCTTGTTGCTTTTCTAAGAGTTTTGTCATCGACTCAGTCTTCTGTAATGAGCTGATATGTCTTACTCTGGCTTTTTCTTCTTTTGCGTCTTCATGTCTAGTCTGGCATTGTGCACATAGCATCCCTTTAATCCTTGATATTCCGTCCGCATTTCCATGTTCCTCTCCTTTCCTATATTGAAGATCGAAATCATATCCGGAAAGGTTGGCTAGCCAGGTTTGAACTTGCGGGCTTATCGGTTTTTTTGTGTATCTCATGAAAACCAACGCCTTGTGATCCGTTCGTACTACAAATGACTTTCCGTATAGATATTGTTTAAAATACATTACATATTCGTGTATAGCAAGTAACTCCTTCCTAGTCACACAATAACCTTTTTCATGTGCGGTCAAGTGTCTCGACCCATATGCAATTACTACTTCAGTACCATCTTCTTTAGCTTGACATAAAACTGCTCCGATGGCCCCAAAACTAGCGTCTGTATCCAGAATAAAGTTTCTATCCATTCTTGGGTAATCTAGAATTGGAGCTTCACACAACTTTGTTTTAAGTAATTCAAAACTATTGTTGCAATCTTCTGACCAATTAATCTTTTTCTCACAGCCGGACGTAGCTGCATGTAGAGGTTCCGCAATTTTCGCATAGTCTTTTATAAACTTCCTATAGTAATTGGTCATACCTAAAAAGGATCTTAATTGTTTGGCGCATACTGGTATTTCTGCATCTTGAATCTCTTTAATCTTCTTGTCGTTCGTTTTTATCCCACTTGCACTTACAGTGTGCCCTAGGAATGTCAATTCTTCTTTATACAGATTACATTTTTCTGGGTTAATTCTCAACCCCGCTAGTTGAATTCTTCTGAATACTTCCTCTAATCGGTTATTGTGTTCCTCTATGTCTTTTCCATAGACAAGAATGTCGTCGAGGTAGACAACAACACCCTTAAATAATATTCCATCCAACATTGAGTGCATCATTCTTTGAAACGTCGCAGGGGCTGTTGCTAGTCCAAAAGGAAGTCGGTTAAAACAAAACTGTCCTTGCCTTGTACTGAAAGCCGTGACCTCTTGAATTTCCTTCGCCATTCCAACTTGATAATATGCTTGACCTAGATCGATGGATGTGAAATATTTTGAATCTGCCAGACAATCCAGTAGAAATCGTGTATCTGGCATTGGAAAAGATATTTTTTCAGTGATCGCATTCAACCCTCTATAGTCGACACACATCCTTATTGATCCATCTTTCTTAGCCACAATCACTAGTGGCGCGTTCCATGCACTTTTGCATTTTCTAATAACTCTCGCTTCTAATAAGTTTGTGACAAAGTTCGTCAAGCTTTTGTTCTAAATGCATTGGTTGTCTTCTTGGCTGTAACATTACAGGCCCACCTACTATATTCATTTCATGCTGAACAACTTTCGTAAACCCGAGATCAAAAGTTGAAGCCATAAAAATACCTTTGAACTTCCGTAGCAATATGTCTAACTGTTCATTCTTCCTGTCTCCAAGCATTAATAATGCTTTCTCTTCTCGTTGTGAGTCCACATATGTCCTCCCTACTTGTGACGCTTCAATATTGTCTACCTCTACCAGTTGAATACCAAATCTCTCCATTGTATCTACACCCCCAATGAAATCTGGACGTATATCTTTGACAACTATAACATTAATAATTCTTTTTTTCCCATTCCAATCAGCTTTTATCGTCATTGCTCCTAACGGTCTTTCCATTCCCGTCGAAAATACTCCACAAAGAGAAATTGTGCTCTGCTTCAACCTCGGTTTCCCGATCTTTGTCCAACTTTTTTCACTCATAACTGATACTGACGCTCCAGAGTCCCAAAGCATGTCAATCGCCGTCATGTTTATTACAATCTTACTCCACTTTCTTCTGTCTGTCGTCTCATACATCTTCTGCATCATGTCTTCATTTCGCTTCTTTCTACTGATTATTGTGTCGACCCCACTGACGAAATGAAAGCAATGGGATCGTCCTTGTTTTTTGGTTTATCCATTGATTTTTTTATCGTTTCTTCGTAATTACTGTATAAATCTTCTGTAAAATCACCATTATTTCTTTCGTGATCTTCTTCGTAAATACATGCCACTCTCTTCTGATATCCATTTCTATTTTTAAGCAAAAAACAATCTCTGAATCCATGACCTTCTTTTCCACAGATTAGACATTTGTCTTTCATAGGACATTCAAAACGCCGGTGCCCTTTTTCTCCATAACAAAAACACTGACCTGGTGTCAGTTTCACTGGATGAGGCGAATCTCTTCCTTTGCTGTCATTAAATAACCTTCTTGCAATATCTTTAAGCGATACTGTAGGTATTCTTCTCTCTGGTTCTCCTGTCTCATATCGTCCGCTATACCGCTCATTTTCATTCTTGTCTTCATTTACAATTGGTACAAACCGACCATTACCAGGTCTATTCCTCTCATGATTAATCTCTCGGTGTTCGTCGCGTTGATGTGCAGTTGTCTTCACAATTGTTCTTTGGTCTCGTCTACCCTCGAATTTACCATTTTTCATCACTGATGCGTAGGAGTCTCTTCTTATGGCATCAATATTGAATTTATTGTCATTCGTCATCTCGATCTTCTCCTGAATTTTTGCCATATCCCTGGCATCTTCAAAACTTGTCACTTTCCCTGATAAGAATATTTCTTTTACTCTATCGTCTTTCGCTCTGTTTGAGATAATGTCTCGAACAATCTGTTCATCAGACATTCCAGAGCTAAATACACTTTTAACAAAACTTCTTACTCGTATTTCGAAGACTTGGAATCTTTCATCTCTCTCTTGCTGAATTTGAGCTAGTTCTACAATCTTGTTAGTAATGGTTTTCCTTACTGTAAAAGTTTCTATAAACCACTCTTTTGCCATTTCATCGGTCATCTTCGCTATTTTCGCCGCTTCCCATAACATCGATGCCGCATCTGTCAACAAAAGATCCAATGCGTCTACTAGACTTTGATCTTCTATTCTCAGCCATTCCATAATATCCTTTAGCCAAAGTTCGGCTTCAGATCCAACTTTTCCGTCAAACTTTCTGACATTAAAATTTAGCATCTCACGTGCTTGTTTTGACAAGGAATCTAACATATTCTTGGTTCCTTTCTTTTTTCCTATCGCATTGATTTCCTTGGCGTGGTCGCCAGTTATGATGTCCTCAACTTCTAAATTCATAAAATAAATCAATAATAATTCAATAAGATATATTTTTCAAAAAAACACTAAAACGAATATTATTCAAACAAAACTTTACATAACTCTAGAAAATAATAAAT
>CAUHTR010003798.1:0-42675 GCA_959609185.1 Schmidtea polychroa | reverse complement strand
GAATGGAGTTTGCAAGAAATGAAACAAATGTATAAAGACGAAACTTTGAATGGGTAGCGATAGCAATGAAAGAATAACGATTGCAAAGAAAATTTATGTCATCGAAGTTGATTATTTTTATTTACAGTTAATTTTATAAGTAAAAAAAAGGGATAAAACTAAAAAAATTCAAATATTTCAATAAATTGTGAATTCAAAAAATTATGATAACTAAAATTTTAAAACACAAGGAACTCAATATGGAATACTAATCATTCACTTTACTAAACTAAGTATAATAAATATATGAACTAATAAAACTGGGATATCAGAAATAATCAAATCGAACAGATGAATTAATAATGGAAAAGTAACGACAGTTTATTAGCAAATTAACGAAACAAATAAATGAATAATTAATAATTACATCAAAACAGAACATAAAATTAAGCATACGTAGTAAATGTCGAAATAAATTTATTTTTGACAATTCAATCGATTTACAATTGGAGATTCTCTTCGACAATTTCTCGGGATATCGTATAAAATTTCTAGGTTATTTACGCTTTTAACAGAATAACATAAAGATGTTGGCCATTTTATTACAATTGACATATATAGCTTTGAATAGCAAAAATGAACGAGTAATCGAAATACAGATACAGCATCAGTGTATCAGAAATGTATTTAGATGCCATGAATAGATGTGGTATAGAATTTATGTGAAAAATTAAACTGATGAAATATTTTTGACTGACTATTTAGATTAGATCTCCCCAATCTTTTTAAGATGGTGTACCTATTAGTATAGTACAATGTGATAGCGTAACAGTGGCAAATATATTTGGAAAACCTTTTTTTGTCTTTCTTTAAAATTTTGTTGAGCAAAAAATGACTAGCCCTAGCACAATAAAGTTTTCTTAAAATATTCAACCGATTGCCAAAAGGTTCCTAGGCACATTAAGATATACTATAATTTTTACGCCAAACACCAAACATAGAAAATAAATAATACACAAATATTGTTTTCATTATTAAATCATCACTTACCACGTACCGAAACCGGTACGCGTACCACAAATTGGGAACGGTTGGTTTAGATAATAATGAAATTAAATGAGAAATCAAAATGAGAGAAAAACAAATTAAGCATCAATTAAAGAAGTTATTTAAAAGATGAAATCAATGAAGTTGTTGCTTTTAGAAAAGAAAAATATACTAGAGTATTGAGAAAATTGTAAAATTTCGAACAATTGCAAAGACCTGCAATGCAGAAAATATTTAATAATGGAAGATTCCTATAATAGAAAATAGAATAAATAAAGTTTGTTATAATATTCGATTTAACAACAGGCAGATGTTTTAATAAATAAAGCTTTAATGACATCTTTGACATTATTATTTTAATTTATTAAAACGAGAGTTTGAAGACTATAAATCAGTAATATATCGATGTTTGTTGATACTCACGTGAAAATTCACTTGAAAAAAAAGGCAGTGCCGAAAATTCGTGAGTATCAACAATCATCGATATATTACTGATTTATAGTCTTCAAAGTCTCTTTTTAATAAATTCAATGGAAAAAATAATCAGTGGTGAAATTGAAAGAAATAAAAGTTCTTATAATATTATTATTTTAATAAATATTTGGAAATTTTCGATCATGATGAAGAAACAAGTGTAAATGACGATGTAACAGCTTGAAAATCAAATTGTGTTTTGGTTTTCGTATAACTTACTGAATAAAGTAGTTTTTTGAAATAATATTCAAAGCCATTTCTAATATTAATTTAAAAACTAGATTGAAAATCAAATAATTTCGCGTTAATATTGAAAGAATTAATTGAGACTTTGAATGCATTATTAATTAAGGGTCAATGACAGCTTTAAACTATTTAGAACATTTTATGTACCAGAAAAGTATGTATTCTTCACACTGTTTGGATAAAATCACAATATTCGATTAATCGACATAATAATCTGCTCATGGAATTAACTTTTAGTCAGATGTCAAGAAACCGATTTTATGAGAAATCTCGTTGTTTGATTTGAATGCTTGATTATAGAAAATTTTGATTTGCCACATACTTGACATTGCTAAATATTTTGTTTTTTAGAATAAAATATTTCAAAATTCTTACAACTACACTAAATTTTATTATTCAAATAAGGCATTTTGGATACTTAGATTAAAAAATTTTGAATTGAGTTTTTTAATACCATTATTCAAATTTCAGATGAGATCTTTTGAATTTCTGTATAATCTTTCATGCTTTATATCAATAAAATGAATGTTTGAAATAAAAAGAAAAATGAAATCAATTTCAAATAAGTTCTATCTTATTGTTGAATCTCGAAATTCCAGGATTCCATTATTATAAGATTTATTTGCTTCTCGATGAGGTCTGAAATTTTTAAAAAGTTGACTGAAATGTTTATTTATATTTTATTTTATTATTTTTCCTTATAAAGATTTTGATATTCATTATTAGTCAAAAATTATTTATCTTATTTATTTGATGTCAATAGAGAAGTATTTAAAAAACAAATTTTTTAACAATATTAATTTATCATCATATACAAAAAATAAAGTTAAATATAAATTTCAAATAAATAACAATATGAAGGATGGTTCAACAATTATGTGACATGTCACCATGACTAATTTTGGGAAAAGTCGATGCACGAGAAAGATGTGGAATCTAGCGTTAATCTTTTTTGAAGTCACTAAATATATAAATATACCTTGAATATAGATCTGCACCTACAGATTAATAATTGACAAGTCTCCTTCCCGGGATAAGAATGAAAAATATTTTATTGTCCCGGGAATGAGAATCTCTATTTACAATGAAAAATTGCATTTAGAAATTATTCAACTTACTTATTTTCGTCGTTTTTAATTTGAGAAGACATGTTAGGGCAGTCTCGCTCTGAAACAGTAGAGCATATCAAATGAGTTTTATTAATTCATTATTTATATTATTTTTAGAATAAATTAGTTTATATTATTTCATTATTGTTTTATTATTATTATTTAAAGAATTAAATGATAATTTAAGCCTTTTGCTGCGAATAATATATTTATTACAAATGAAAAAATTTTCGACTATAAGATAGCCCTTATTATTATTACTATACACTAGACATTCAAGCGAATTTATAAACCTTAAAAGAGACAAAGTTTATTATTATTTGATCAATACTGATAAAAAATAATAATTTAAATTATATCAGTAAAATGAATGATTTTAAATCAGCGATACCCAAACTTAATTTTAATTGCGTCAAAAAATGAAATTTACTGGATTCGGCAGGCCAAATTTCTTATTGTAATAAAAAAAGTAAATTCAAATAATACAAAAGATGGAAATTTGGTGCATTTTATTTATGATTAAATTTAATTCATTTTCATTAAAATTAAAATATATGTTTGGTGGTGCGATGGATGCGCTTGGATGGTAGTTGCCAGCTCTGTAATATTTGGTTCTATTTTCTACGTTAGAATTCTTAAAATGTCCTGCAAATGATTATATAATAGTTTATTTTTGCTATTTGTTAAGTTCAATATTAAAACCGATCAAACATCGTGCTCAATTCATTATAACATTAAATAGCTTCTCCCAATTTAATTGCAATTTGTCGAAAAATTAACTTCAGTTTGAAATATATTAATTAAAATTAACAAATTAGTTATCAAGGTGTTGTGAGACACTGGGGCATCGATTAGTGTAATGAATGAGAGTTGTTTAAGAGATAGATTATTCATTATTAAAACCAAGCTAAGTTTTACCAAGTTGCGTGTTTTCAGAGGAAAATGAGAAACCCTTGAGAAGTGTACTAGGTGGAAAAATAAAATAAAATTGAATTTTGTCGTTGTTAGAAGTATTTTTCTCTATTTTATTGAAGGTGTACGATAATTTAGTTTGTCTTAATTTTAAAAGTAATGCATAACATCGATGTTTCGTTATTGGAAGTACAATACACTGACAAAGAGAGAAAAATTTGGACTGTGTATTTTGAATTTTGAAAAAAAAATCATCTTTTGGATCCAATTATTTTTAGTCAAATCAAAGAATTTAAAAATATCTTTATGGCAACCAGATTCAATTAAAGGCATAGAAGATAATTGAACATGAAATAAAGACAGTTGTATCATTGATTTTGCAGAGTTAGCGTAGACAACCAATGCATTTAGAAAGCAAAATGTATTTGAAAGTGTTAGTCCATGGAATTCTCGAATGGTCATAATGGAAAGATGGTTCTATTTGTATGTGCCTAGATTTTCGAAGATTAAATGCAGTGACACAAACATTTTTATTTTCAATGTCGGATATGCAATTATTATTATTAAATTGCCTCGGAAGATCAAAAAATATTTTCACTAATTTATTTAATACACCTCTTTAATTAAGTTGAATTAGAAGGATAGTTTCAGATAAAAAAGGACAATTCCGTTTTAATAGGTTACCATTATAATTGTCACACTTCAGTGATAGAAGCACCAAATATTAGAAAGATTAATTTTTAAAGGTGTGGTTTATTTAGACCAGCGGTTTTTAAACCTTTTTCTTCGCCGAGCACCAAATAAAAAATCTGAAATTTGCGGACCACTGAATAAAATTAGGCTTCGCAATTTGTGTATGTATTAGTAAAAATTGCTGAACTAGATGATATACATATATATATATATATATATATATATATATATATATATATATATATATATATATATATATATATATATATATATATATATATATATATATATATACATAGCACAAAATCAAGAAGAACAAGATAAGTTTATTTATGAAGTATTTAGTCACACAAAAGAAGTAGGACAGAAGATTAATCCAGAAAAGTGTCAATTCTATGAAAGTTAATTAAATTTTATTGGACTTACTGTCATTAATAAAGGTGTTCATGCAAATAGAAATAAAATAAAATGAATTGAATTGGCTATACAGCCAAAATGTGTCTCAACTTAGGTCATTTTCGAGGCTGACAAATTATTATCGACTTTTATTAAAGAATATTCACGTATTGCAAGTCCATTTTAATAATTTAGAGAAAGCTTTTTGTGAAGCTCCAGTACTTAAAATTAAAATTTTTATGTCAGTCAAAACCAATTTAGTCAAGGCAGTCAACTCAATGAACGAGGATGATCACAGTAAAATAGGAACCAGAATTTTCAATGTAGGAGAAAGTATTGGTAAAATTATAGCCATATAAACGAAAAAAAAACACGATGCAACATGAAGGACTTTATTAAATTCTGCAATTTATATCAGATCGCCAAGTAGAACTAAAATTTCAGGATGCAATGAAGCCTAGAATAATCGAATGGTTAAAGCGTTGGAAGATCACCGAAGAGGGGAAAGTGATAAATATAAAAGTGATATTTATTAAATAATAATGTTGTTTTTAAAATGTGATTTGATTTGAATAGAATTTAAAATTGACTAAAAATCTTATTATTTATATTTAACCAATGATCCACACAAGATTGTTGTTAAGAATACATTTAAAATGAGCTTTAAAATATAAACCACAGTACTAGTGCTAAGAACCTAGATTTAATATAAATATCACCAATAAATCTAGGAAATATATTATGGAAATTTGTTTCATGTTACTAATAAATTAAGTTTAAAAGCATTTTTATTTCTGAGCAAATTTGGATTATGAAGATTATAATATAAATAAATCATTTAGAAAATATTAAAATTAATTTTGAAGTACGTTTATGTCATATTAGTATACATTTTTATTAATTTATAAGTTTTATACCATCTGAAATTGGAAACTAAATTCCTCATACTTAAAAGAAAAAAGTTTTCAATGCAGAAAAAATCGAACATTTGCGCTAAGCAAAGCACACATAAAGAATTTATTAATTTCTAAGTCATTTTATAATGAAATCATAAAGTATTATATAATAAGATAATCTAAATTAATTTTAAATTGTCAAAACATGTAAAATCATTATATTAAAAAGAAAAAAACTAACTTCTTTATAAAATATGGTAACTCGGTTATTTTTGTTATGTTGATTGAAAAAAACCTTGAGAATAACTAATTTGAACAAATATGATTAACAAAACTTTGTTTTCTAAATATAATATTTTTTGACAATATTTAATTTGCATCATTTTAAAAAATTATAAAAAATTACTTTTCTATATTGTATAAAACCCATATTTAAAATTTTAGTTTTATTTAAATCTTAAATGTAAAATAATATATGATATAAAATAATATCACGCTTTTTGGAGGAATGTACTTAATACAAATGTGGTTCTTTACGAAAAAAGGGATGTATGGAATGCTTACAAACATATCACATTAATTTGGTTGCGTTGTAGCTGTTAGTTTACATTTATCTCAATAATTACTAAAACGCATCAACACTTGATTGTTACTGTTAAGAATGGCCTCAGGTGATTTTGATTTTTGAATGCCTCTAAAACATATGCATTGTTTGGGTTATACCAAAAAATATAAAATATAAATGAAAAAATGGAAATTGTTAGAATTTATTTAAAAAATATTCAAAAACATAAAAGAAGTTAGTATTTTTCGTTAAGGGGTGATAACTGGTGGCAAAGAAAAAGTTGAGGATGAATAAATAATTTTAAAATGATGGGAAGAACTAAAAAACAAATTGATTAATAAAATAATCTCATCTAGTATTAAATGAAACACATAAATACTTGGAAAATCTCGGAGTTGACAAATTGATTGAAGAAATAAGTCTTTTAAAGGGAAATACCTAAACCAGCCATGGCCAACCGGTGGCCTGGACACAATTTTAAACATCAAATCAATAATTGCTTTTTTAGAATTCATATTCGAATTAAGCATGTTTTTAATTTAAAAAATTGATTCTAAGTTTACTGGAATCGTAAAAACGAGTTATATTTATTTAAATGAATTTATTGTGGCCCGTGATAGTATTTTCCCGAAAATTTGGCCCTTCGACTGATTTGGGTTGGCCACCACTGACCTAAACACTTGTTTATCCCGAAAAATAATCAACAGAGTCCATTAAAAAAATAATTTATGACAAACAACTTGTATTACTACCAGTTGTTAATGAAAAGAGTTATTACTTTACTCTGCAAAGAAAGAAATAACTTCTTAAATAAAAAAGGCAGATAAGATTGGTAATCGAATGTAAAGGGTGACATTCATTGGGTATCTACCAAAAGTTTTGTGATAATAATAATTGAAAAAAGTGTATTTGTTTGTTATTCAATAAACAAATTATATTTGTTGGAGTTTAATTGACCTTTCACTGAACACGTAGATCCAAATTGAGAACTAGGTTCTACTGAAACTTTATTTTTTATAACACAAATGTTGACTAAAAGTAATATTTAAGAACTTGAATAATGATCTCATATCTATATGGATCAAGATTCAAGTCTTAAAATTTACTCAAAATTAAACATCTTACCTAAAGGCCATTTCAAAATTGGTTAAAACAAATTTCTACAAATGAAATTTATTAAATTGGTGAGTCAATTTAATGATGTACAGGCTAACCACAACTATAGAAAATGTATCTCAGTGGTGTTTGTGTATGTGGATATTAATACACTTAATTCTGAAATATTAGAGTTTCTATAATCTAAAAAAACCGATAAAGTAATAGTATAGGAACACACAAACTTACTTGTGTGTAAAAATTTAATGTTTCAAAACTTAAAAGTTTTTATGTAGGAATTGAGAAAGTGCGGACAAATAATTTTATAAACAAACACAGCACACATAATAAAAAATGCATGCAAATTTCTTATAGCGTATTTCATTTTGACATGTAAAAGTAATTAACCACTTAACTCTTTTTAAAAATGAAAATTTGTGGTAAAAAAAAACTATAATTTTTATATTGCATTTTCTGATAGATTATGATGCATATAGATGGAATATTTCCCAAAATGAAAAAACATATGTTTATTTGAAAAATTATAACATATTTAATTTTTTTTTAAAAATAATCAGAGAATAGACGTAAATATTATAGACGCAGAGTTACGGTATTCCCCATAGACTCAATGGTATAAAGTGCGTAAAATTACGTCACAAATTCTATTTCAACCACATTTTTTTGACGTAAATTTACGTCGATTCTCGTTAAGTGGTTAAGATATTGTTAACATATTTTTATTTTCAATATATTAAAAAATCATGGGGGAAATTTTTTTGATCTAGAATCGGGCAACTCTACTTTGAGCTGTAGAGAGAAAGACGATAAAACATCGTAAGATCTAATTATAAAAGAATTTTAAATTTAATATTTCTTTAGATTTTCAGATATTTCTCTGAAAACCCTGCCTTTTTGTGAAGGTCTGACAATGTAAGATTTATTCAATAAATTACAAATAATTATTTCTCTGAAAACACTGCCTTTGTGTTAAGGTAAAATTTCAAATATTGAACAAGGTCCTTCGACATCTTTGGGTTTGCAGAAAAAAATTCGAAAATCGTAAATTTTAATAACTTATTTAAAAAAATAAAATATTTTAGTAGAATTACAGAACATGACAAAATTCGAATAATTAATGCTTTTGAATATTTTGCAAATTAGGAAGAATTTGGAATCGCCAAACAATTAATTGGAACAATATTTTACAGATATAAAAATATTGAGAAATTTGCAAAGGGAAAAGAGGTAGCAGAAAACAAATTATTTCAGAAGAACAGGAAAATAATTTGTTAGATTTCGTAGAATCCAATTTTTATGCATCTTTGGAAGAAATGAGAATTGTGTTTGGCGATTACTTTATTTATTTACAGTTTAAAATATATCTGAATTACATTATATTGAAATAATTCCAAATAATTTCATAAAAATCTTAAAAATCCTAAAATTTAATTAAAAATAATTTATAATAAAAATGTTGACTAAAAGTAATATTTAATAGGGTCCATAAATTTATAAAATAAATACCAACGATGTTATTTGTAATTCAACCGTTCCCCTATGAATAAATCTTTATTTTTCTTATTTGACCTACTTTGAGTTAGTGGTGTCATTTGTAAATTGTAAATTTACCAAACCAATTACATCTGATTCCATCATGTCCCAATAGTATTTTAGTTTTAGACTTGATAACGTTTTCGAGCTGACAAATGTCCACCTAGTGCACAGTCATGATATATCAACAGTAATGCTTTTTGATGTTTTGTTGGAACGAAAATTAATAAATTTTCATTTTTCACACATTTTAACAGACCATTATGTATGATGTATTTATGTTTCTTCTCAACAATATGCTTCCAGTCAGTTTCTTTTTTGATTATAACGGCATTCTTTTACAATTGATTTAATTCATCATCATTTTCCTGATCCATTTGTAATTCCCTGATATTATTAACAGTTTTGATTGTCATAAATATTGTATTACAGGTAACCCTCGATTAACACGGTACTTGAATAACACGATTTCGCTTTAACACGGTTAAAATATCGCGGCACACCCTTGTCTAACACGATATTTTTTAGCACGGTTTTGATTTTACACGGCTTCAAAATTGATGAAAACCCTTAATTAACACGGTTTCAAAATTCAAATTTTTACAATCTTAGTTGACTTGTTGGTGTTATATCAACATTTAATGCATACTACATCAGGCGAACGTTTAAAAAAATTTTAGATGAAATGGACTCAGATTCTAGCTTAACCGTCAGTCAAGTATGGAAGAACTTTACAATTTTGGACTGTGTAAAATTAGTTGCTTTGGCTGTAGAGGAATTACAACCTTCCACATTAAACGGTAGCTGGAAACCTATATGGCCTGAAGTGGTTCTACTTAATAATAGAATTCAACCAGTGGTGGATAAATATCGTGCTATTGTCGATTTCGCTCATTCCTTAGGCGGAGAAGGATTTGAAGATTTGGCCATTCGGGATGTGGAAGAATTGGTAGCCGAACCAAATTTGGGAGAAGAGGAGTTAGTGGCGATGGTCAACGAAACTTATACGGATTTACCAAGCTCAGACACTGATACTGAGAGTGATGCCGCAGATCAAAACTTTACACTCAAATTATTAAGAGAAGGATTTGAGATGGCTAAAAAATTAGAAAACCATTTCCTTGACAATGATCCGTCAATGGACCGTAGTCTGAAAATTCAACGCGACATAGAAAAATGCTTAGCTCCTTACCGAGAAGTCGAGAAAGAACTTAAAAAACAAATCAAAAACAAGCTCTTCTCACTGATTTTATAACCATAACCCAGAAATCACAAGCGACTAATGAAGTGTCAGAAAATTATTCAAGTGATGAAGAAGCACCAGTAAAAATGAATCAGCCACACATTACATATTTTTTCAGAGATTTTGAGAGTGATGATGAAGTTGAAAGTGATTATGATGGAATTTGTTAACCTTATCTATGGTCAATTTAAATTATGCCATATTTTTATTTTGATATTTATGCAAAATGAATTTATTTTACTATTCTTTGTTAAATTTTGATTTCAAGTCTACTTGTATTTCAATCTTTTTTTTGTACTGGATGCATGAAAATAATAAAAACTATCAAAAACATAAATCATTTTTTAAATTTTTTGGAACCAAACCCCATGAATTGTATTAATTGTTAGTCTCGATTAACACGATTTTGATTAGCACGGAGTATTCTTGGAACCAAACTACCGTGTTAATCGAGGGTTACCTGTATTATAATTTGTTTCGATGTTATTAATATTACTATCTGCATTTCCATTTAACTTAACTGTTTGGTATTTAATTTCAAAATCATATTCTTGTAGAGTAATTGACCATCTGATCAATTTGCTTGCCGTAATCCTATGCTTCATTAGCCACTGCGGTGAATTATGGTCAGTAAATACAATAAATTTTATGCCTACTAAGTATTCTCTAAACATAGTTATTCCATAATGTCAATGTTTCTTTTTCGATAGTTGAATAATTCTTTTCATGCGGTTTCAAAGTTCTGCTGGCATACGCAATTACATGATCTTTCTCGCTTTCTACTTGTTGCCCTAGCACCGCGCCCAATGCAAAATTACTGCCATCTGTCATTACGATAAAAGGTATTTAAAATTTTGGAATCTCAATATTTGTCTTCTAATTAAACTTTCTTTAAGCAAATCAAATGCGCCCTGTTGAGCTTTTGTCCATTTGAACTGAGTCTGCTTCTTTAATAAAAAGTTTTTTATGAATATCCTATAATAACTGGGTAATCCAAGAAATTGTCGAACTGGATATACATCCTTGGAAATTGGGTAATTTTTATTTTCTCCACATTTTTGGGGTTGGGTTGTAATCTCTTGCGCGAGATACATTATCTGGACTTTGAGGAGTTTATTTTAAAATTTGCTTTTAAAAACCGTTTGAATATAGTTTCTACATTCTTTAAGTGCTCCTGAAAGCTATTCAAAAATATTATTATATCATCAATGTAAACTAATGTATGTGAGATGTCACGCAAAACAAAAATTCATACCTCGTTGAAATATAGCAGGTGATCACGTTAAGCCAAATGGTAGTACGTTAAATTCATATAAACCTTTACTGTCTGAAAATGCAGTTTTCCTTCTATCTTCCTCTTTCACTTTAAACTTATTGTAACCTTTATTAAGAACCGTGCTTCTCCCAACTGGCCAAACATCTCTTGTGGAAGCGGAGTAGGATACGTGTCTTTTCTTGTAACTTGACTTAACTTTTGGTATCCAATATTAAATCTAAGATCACTGTCTTTCTTTTAAACAACTACTATTGATGCCGAAAATGGTAATGAACTATCGAGTATTATTTTGAAATTTTTCATTTCTTTTATCTGTCTATCAATTTCCTCCAGATGTATATGTTACCGTTAATCCCTTTATTTTATGAAATAACTAGGTATTTCATGAATTAACGATCTAAAATCGTTAAATTATAGAATAGTTCTGCCATTTCATATTTTAACTAGTTATTGCATATATTACCTAGTTATTGCCTAAAATAACATGGTCGGATAAAATAAAGTATGAAATAGATAGATACGAGATGGAGATTTTAGTAGTTAGTACAAATAAAATAAAAACACATAAATTGTCGAAAAAACATTTCATAGTGAGCATAAATTAACACGTATGGAACAAACAAATAATTGTTGCTATTTATTTGTGCATCAACAGTTACCATGACATTTATAATTGCACAGTAGATTATTCTTTGAGCACAAACATTTTTTGGTTTCCAATTTTTTTGTGCAAGCACATTTTCCGAAGCCTTGTTCCGTGCCGGTTGATTGAACAGTTGCTACTGCACGTAGGGATATTTCTTTGGAAAGAATTTCTTCAGTGGATAAAATATTCTCATTGCAAAAACTAAACTGAGACCTTGCATATAGTTGTTCGATTATGCCATTTCTTATAAAAATTTATAAAAATTATATTCAGTAATATTCAGCACAATAGCAAGTATAGACCTAGGATCTGCTCTGCCGTTGTCGGATTGCAGAATACTAGGAGCTCCAAATAGTAAAGATATTTCAAGAATATTAGATGTCTGATTTTTGAATTAATTACATCCATAATATTTTAAAAACAAAACAAAACTATATTTTTAAAAACAACACAAAATCTCTCTTATTTAAACAATCTCCGTTTTTAGCTTTGAGGATATTTTCGCAAGCATGAGTTAATAATTGGATAGGGAATATTCGTACACAGCATTCAATAAATATTTTATATTTTAATTTTCAATCATTCTTAAATATATTTAATTTATTATTTCAATTTATAATTTTATTATTTGCTTTTATTATATATTATTTAAATCTATTTAAAACTGGAAATTAAATACTAATTCTATTTAATTACTTTCACAAAGAATAGGACACGAAACTTCTTCAGCGCGTTTCGTTTCTAGTGGCTTTAAAACAACGAATTTCATAAGATGGTCCTGATAAACCATGATGAATTTGTAATTATCATCTGGGTGAGATTGAAAATCAGTCAAATCCACCTGACAACAACTATTTAAATGCTGAGAAACTATTGTTTTTATAACTACTGCTTTATTTTCAATTTTCTTTTTCTGCTGACATGCTTCATAGTTCTCCAGAAAACTTTTTATGTGCCTCTGCGTTATATTTTTATACTTTTTATTTAGTTCTTAAACTATACAATCTCTTCCTCCATGCAGACTTGCCATATGGGTATCATAAATCACATCGAATAAATCATCTTTCGTTATGTAAAAGACTGTTGAGGTCTCGATATTCGAAAACACTCAACTTGTCTGGTTCTTATATAGGTATAAATCAAAACAAATCTGTATGTAAATATTTATTATAATTAAAATTTACCAATATAGACAATTTCAGTTCTAGAATAATTCGCAAACTTGAACAATTATTTCTTTGATCACTTCTTTCAAACTGCTTGCAAAAATATATATGTTGTGTTTTATGTTATGTAGTGCGTGCTATGTCTTAGTAAGTTTGGCCAAAATGTGAATCGTTTCTGTCTGATTCTGGTTTTATAATATTCTCAGGATTAACCTTCGAATAAGTGTTTGAACGCTAAATTTTTGGGCGACTACACTGATTTTGTGAGTCGTTTATATACTAAAATATTTTGAATAAATTAATTTTATTTACTTTAGATTCTCATTTTTCTATATGTGAATTAATTTTATTTATTTCAGGCTCGTCAGACTGATATTAAATTTCATTTAACTTGGCCTTAATTATTAACATTTTATTTAACTTGGCCTTAACAAATTATTGAAATTAGATTATGGCCTTAATTAATTATTAACTTGTAAAAATTAATACTTTTTAAATTATTATTATTATTTATAAATATCAATTTCTTTTTTAAATACCCTTTATATGTATATTTTTTTATGTTTACAAATTATAAATGTACATAAAATTTATAATACAATACAACTAAAAATTTATACACAATAGATGGATATCAATGAAATTCAATAAAGTTAAAAACACAGAGGATGTTGATCAATGTCAATAAAAATAAAATTTGATAGAGTTTAACACACAGAAAATATTAACAGTTATTATTATTATTTGAGGAATTGGATTGTTGGTTATTGTTATTGTTTGAGGAATTGGATTGTTGAGCTGTTGGGAAATTGGATTGTTGAGCTATTGGAGAGGATTTCTATTTATCTACGCTCTTCGGCGTACACATTGACCCTGTATCTCTTGGGCCCTGTCTCATAATATCTGTTGAGGTTAAATGTGGTAATGGGCCTACCCTCATCATCCAACAAGACTACTACAGTATCCGTTTTTTTCATTGGTACAATTAGTTTTTCGATACCTCTAATAACAAGTATATCGTAATGTGTTTGCAGCCAATAATATCGTGAAACTTTCTTCTGACTTTCCTTGGCACGTTTTACATCTTCTATTAACCTCAGATATTTATCATTTGTTATTAACGCACTATTTGTTTTAGTTTCTTTAGTATTCATCAAGTTCGTAAACTTAAGTTTCATTTTGATTTTCATTTCAAACCCTGGTTCGCAAATCATAAAATACTTTAAATGGAGTCCAGCCGATATTACATGGAATAACTAGTTAAAGTGGTAACCGACGAGTTCATCGAAAACAAGTTTATCGAATGCAAATTTATCAAAAAATTAATTTATTTATTTTGTTCTTATATATTTAATATTTGATCTCTGATTAATTGATCATTTGTTATTGTTTCCACATTATCAACAAACATAATGTTTTTCGGCTAACTTGGTTTCGATGAACTCGACGTGAATAAGTTAAAGTAAACTATTCTATAATTTAACGATTTTAGATACCTAGCCATTTCATAAAATAACGGATTACACGCTTTTACGGTACCATATATACGGAATTCTATAAGTTCGCAATTTAATAGGTACGGAACTATGGAAAATACCTTTATTAGCGTAGCGATCCATCTAACCAGTAAACATCAGAGACGAATGCCTCAATTTTTCATTGAGTTCACTTATTAGTAAATTCTAATTTTAATATAAAACTTAATTTATGTTTATTAATTTATATCTTCACTCATTTGAGAATTTAATTTAAATAAACCAGAAATTGTAGGAAATTCCTACAAAAAAGTAACTAAGATATGAACCTCCTTGATTCTTATAAAAAGGTTTCAGTAATTCAATGAACAATAATAACTTTCATCGCGAAAAATGAATGGATGAAGGGCCTATAAATCCCATAAATAATAACATTTTGTTTGTCGCAAATATCGTGGATTAAAGAAGAGACATATGCACGATCCCGACATGAGTTAACGTTATTTCGTTTAAATTCTGTTTTCTTGTCAGTCATTTTCTTTTTAAAATTATGTCGCTTAATCCGAGTTGTTTTTCACTTTTATAATGTTGTTATAGTTTATAGATAATTTTGATTATAGATCATTTTTGATTTCGACTTCGATACCCTTGAAGTCATCTGTAATTTCTCTATTATCTAAGACAGCTGTCAAAATATACAATTTTATATGATTTTCTTCCTTTTTATTTTCCTTTATCCTCGGAAGTTTATTCATTATTTCAGACAAGATGTTGAGATAAAACAATTACATTTTCCCGTTTGTTTTTTATATTTTTCCTTTTCAAATTAAGAACCTTTTTGTCATATTTAACTGTTTAATTTTATTGATTTTGTTATTTTTTTCTCTTTTAATTTACTTTTTTACCCATGTTTCTCAGAACTTTGGAATAGCGTGACTTTTATTATATATATTCTCCCCTCACTCATTTTGTTCACTCTAATAGTTATTTAGGTAAATGCTAGAAATAGTGTGGTTTAAATAAAATATTGTGGTTTAAATAAAATAGTAAATTTAGTAAAAACTAAAATAATTTAAAAACTAGAACAGTGGCGTAGCAATAGGTTGTGCAGGTTGTGCACGGCACAAGGGCCCAGGACGAAAAATTAGTAAAATTTATACGTTCGAGCATTATAAATTCCCCGATTGTCATCAAACCAAGCATCGCTTTGGCGTTTGTTTTGTTTTTATTAAGAGAACAACCACAGTTTGGACGGTTTATACATTTAATATTATTAGGAATCTATATTGGATATAGTTGTAAACCACATATGTCACACCCATTCATCTATTAAATTATTTGCTTTACTTGACGTTGGTTTTTTTTTATGTGATGAGGACTTGTTTATTAATAAAACGTCAAATCCAATTTACTTGCCTACTCGATTCAAAATGGCGGTATAACGACATCATGGCAGAGGTCATAGAGTTTTTGCGTCCCAAAATCTGCACAAGGGCCCCAGAAATCCTTGGTACGCCACTAAACTAGAAATTTATTCGGATTGAATTAAAATAACCAAAGCAGAAAATCTTTTTTTTTCAATCGAATACTCCCAAATAAACTGAATAAGTAGCTCGGATTGCTGTTCCTTTGTAATTCCTCGTTTTTTTCGTATAAAATACAGTTGCTCTGTTAACGCCTAAATCATGACCGATGTCGTTAATCTCTATTCCCAAAATATATTTGTTGAATATTTTTAAAATAATTGCCATCGGGAGTTTACTCTCCGATAACCAGCTCCCTTTTCTGACGGAACAAGTGTATCGGCAAGATCTTACACAACTCCATCTGTAACCGTCAATTATACCTTTGTTTTTTTGTAATCCTAATTGTAGAAACGTTGGGCATTTTTGGCATAGTTGTTCATTTTTGATAATTTTCAGCATTGCCATATTTTTTAATGTTAATTCTTTAGATTCAAGAATTTGAGCAAAAAACATCATTAAATATCATTTTGGAGATTTCTTGATCGGAATAAATCTCATTAGGATCTATAATGTGTTTCTGTGTAATTTTAGACATTTATGGGTTACTATTTTTTATAAAACACAATAATTTATTTAAACATAATATTTTATTTAAACCACACTATTTCTAGCTTCTACTGTTATTTAATTTTATTATTTAAATATACTCAGCACTGTTATGTCAATAGTATTATAAAATTTCATAAAATATGCAAAATGTATGCAATTAAAAAACATGGAAAATTACAACCTATCAAAATCAATTTAAAATTAATTAAAATTCGAAAAAAGTAAAATCAATAATTTTCGAGCGAGTAGTAACCGGTGGAAAATTAAATTTCGAAGACATAAAATAATTTTAAATTGAGAGATTTCTAGAAAGGTTAGGAACCAGAAAACAGATTAATTAATTAATTAATTGATTTTTTAATTGAATTTTTAAAATTAGTGCAGTTTAGTTGGGATGTTTTGCCTCATCCATCTTATTTCCCCTTTTGATTTACATTTATTTCAATATTTGCAAAATTATCATCAATCACCCGGGTTGGGAACAATTGCTCGACCTTAATGATATATTTACATATTATATCGAATAATTTGTCTTTGTAAAAAAATGTCATTAACCTACACAATTTTGCGATTTTTCAAAATTTTCAAATGTTTTAGATTGCATTACAAATATAAAATAGTATACATTACGTCAAACCTGATTTAACTAGACTATGACACTCATTTTACATCCTGTAGTTAAAATTACCATTTTCTATGAAGTTATTAACAAGTGCCAAAGATCATTTAAAGTTTTGTATAAATATACCGATTTTTTAATATTGAAATATTGTGAAAACTTTCAAAATGGACCAATTAATACCAATAATCAACGAGTTGCAAGATACCTACTCCAAGCTCAACATGCCTTTCATTGATTTACCTCAGATTGTCATCATTGGATCACAGGTAGCCTTTCATTCTTTATAATTGGGTTTGAATAATCCTAGTGTCATTATTATAGAGTGCAGGAAAAAGTTCAGTTCTTGAAAATATCGTGCGACAGGAATTTCTCCCAAGAGGAACAGGAATAGTCACAAGATGTCCCTTAATGTTGCATTTGGTTCACGATCCAGATGCATCTAAAGGAACGAGGGGTCGATTTTTGCATACTGGCGATAAAGACTATTATGAATTCAGTGATATTAAAGAAGAAATAATCCGACAAACAGACACACTTGCTGGAAATGAAAAGGTTGAAGTTCATTGGTTTTTTGATTAATGTTATATGATTGGATGTAGAACATATCTGATCAACCAATAACATTGAAGATTTACAGTCATGAATTCCCGAATCTGACCCTGATCGATCTACCTGGATTAACCAAAGTAGCCGTCGAATCACAACCAAAAGACATTGATGTTCAAATTAAAAATACTTGTTTGAGATTTGCAAGAAAGGAAAATTCGATAATTCTAGCGATTTCTGCCGCCAACGTCGACTTGGCAAATAGCGACTCGTTAAGATTTGCTGAAGAATTAGATCCCGAAGGTAAGTTGGATAATAAACCTAACTTTTATTGATGATTGATTTCTTTTCAAAATTTAGGAAAAAGAACTTTGTGCGTCATTACTAAGTTAGATCTCATGGACAAAGGAACAACTGCTCGTGACATTCTAATTGGGAAACTTCTTCCAAAGCAATTAGGTTACATTGGAGTAGTTAGTCGATCACAAGAAGACATAATTAAAGGAAAACCAATAGAAGAATCTTTGTATTATGAGAAGCAATTCTTTGAAAGACATTATCCAGATATTGCAATGAAAAATGGAACTGGCTTTCTAACACGTAGCCTAAATATGGTAAAGTCTATTTTATTTGATGTATTTAATTAATGAGGGTAAATCATTCTTACTTACGGAGAACCTCTTTGATGTACTTCATATTATTTTTAATACTTATACTTAAATAATCTCAATTAATTCGTTTCTGATTGAATGTTAATTGTGGGGATTGTGATTTAATAACCAATGCCTCACATAAAATTCTTTCCAACTTATTATGACAGGTTTTATAAATTTTAAAAGATTTTCAGCCAGTTGCACCTTTACACATTTTCTTATGCTCAAATATATGATTCACGCTTTTCAATCGGCTATGTTCTTGAATTGTTACGCGGAGATGACGGGAAGTCTGTATAATGTATGTGGCATTACATCCATTACATGAGAACTTATGCACTAAATCATACACTAAACCTATTGGGTTTTAAGATTTATTTCTAAATAAATTCAATGATTTTAAAGATTTTGATACAATGAGGGTAAATAATTCTTACTTGCGGAGAACCTCTTTGACGTGCTCCATATTTTTGTTAACACTTTTACTTTTTACTTAAAATTAAGTGGTATGCTTTCTCTAACCTCTTTTATTAACTACATGACATTGAAACGATAGAGATAATAAAAAAGTTTTTTTAGTTCTGAGAACCTTTAATTCTTTTTAAATATGAGAAATAAATGTTACCTTTGGGTTTTCTGATTCGGTTCTCTCTCTGGTTCGCAACGTAAGCATTAAACTAGTTACTTGCAATATAATTTTCTTTGTAATTTTTTTTTCAAAATATTTATATATTTATTGATAATTATAATTAAATTATGTAATAGAAAATAAGAACTAAACAAGATACATTAATATTATTTAAAAGTAGTACTTTGTTTTTGTTTCACTGATGGTTTTTACTGGTGGCTTTTCAAATTTGTTGTTTACCTCAAATATAGATTATTCTGATATAATTCATGATTTTGCTGACAAAAAATCAAGGCGAAAATTTTAATGTGTTAAAAGGAAGTAAGAAAAGCAAAATTTTACTTAGAGTATTCCACTGACTTTTTTAGTTCTTATTAAATCAATAAATTAACAAAAACAACAGATAATCTGTTTTAATTGTATATTTGTACTTTTTATTTTTAATACGAATAATGGGGCGCGTTAATATATATTGCCTAAGGGCGCCAAAGATACAAATGAGGCAATGATTACATTGATTTAAAGCAAAAAGAATTAGGTGTCGAAAATGCTCATTTTTCTCAACTTTAATGATCTTGTTAATTTTTAATGATCTGAAAATTAACTGATTAATTAGTTAATATATTATTGATTAAGTTGTTAATTTTTATTGAAAAATTAACTTTAAAAATTTTAAAAGACGGCGGGAACTTAGCTGCCAACTCAATAAATAGATATTTTTTTATTTTAAATTGCGGTAAATTGTTGTTATTAATACAATAGTATAGGCTCGGTTATTTGGTGCCCCGCGTATAAGTCAAATGGTTGACCAAATTTTCTTGACTTACGCGCAGTTATTAATGGTAATTTTATAAAAAAATTAATTTTTGGTAAATCTCAATTATTTATATCCTAAATAGCAAATGTTATAAGTTCTTTACTGATCAAATGTCTATTCATAATCACCACTGGTGGTCCACCAGTAGCACAGTACAGTTTGTTCTTTTTTGTTGAATTATTTTTTAACATTTATTTTTTAGAACTTGCAAAATGCCCATTTCAATTATTATGTATTTTATTATGTGTCCACTTAAACTGAATATTACAGAAATAACTTACTATTTATAAATAATATGCGATTTGATTTAATTTGTTATTCCAGTTACTAAAAAAACACATAAAAAAATGCCTACCTAATCTAAAAGAAACAATCAGAGAAAAGATTCAAGCTGCCCAATATAAATTGGATCTACTAGGTCCGGAAATCAATGATAAAGTAAGTGAAAGGTTTTTATTACCACAAGCACTTTTTAATCTTCATTTAGAGAATTCTGATCCCAGAATTTCTGACAAAGTTCTCAAATGCTTATCTAATAATCAATGATGGTGAATTCGACGAAAATCTAAATATAATTAGAGGGGGTGCAATTATTTCTCAAATAATTTACGAGAAATTTCCAGCTATTTTAATGAATATAGACATAGAGAGCTATCTCACAAATGATGTTATTATATCAGCAATAAGAAATACATGCGGACCCGATAAAATGTCCTTTTCACGCCAGAAAGCATTCGCATGCTTGATAAAAGAACAAATACAAAAATTGGTGAGTCCGAGTAATAACTGTATTGATGACGTCTATGACGTATTGCAAGGGTTTGTTCAAGAAGCCAGCAAAGCAGTGAGTTTCATTATAAAATAATAATAATGAAAATCAATAATAATAATAATAATAATAATAATAATAATAATAATAGTAATTATAATAATAACATTTTTCAGTTTCCATTTTTCACATTTCCGCATCTAATGAAGGAGATTATCGATGAAACGTATAAACTAATTCAAAGAAGTTATAAAATTACGAAAACTTTGGTGGAAAATCTGATCAAAAGTGAAAAATCCGACATAATGTGCAGTCATCCGAATTATAAATTGGGTTTTGTGCTACAAAAAATGAATTTTTTTGAAGGAAAAGTAATTTCATGATATTGATAATTATTAATAGTCCCATATTATTATGTATCAAACAATGAATAAACATAAATATGCTACATTAATAAGGAAATTTTACAGAATTTGCAAAGAAATTTATATGAATTATGAAAAATACAGTGACATACAAATATGTTCTTTTTCCATACTTTTTATCACTAATCATCAATGTGCACTTTAAATTATGTACAAACATGTTGAAATAACAGTAAGTTATAAAGTTTTTCCAAATGTAGTCCCTTAGCATAATTTTTTTATAATAATTGTTTAATTGCTCTGGGAATTATAGAATTGTAAAATATGTCTTTCAACCATTTGAAATTTTCTTGACAGTTACAGTACTTAAACCATAGGTTCACAAATATTCATAAGCATACATAGGGTTATTATTATTATTATTATTATTATTATTATTATTATTATTATTATTATTATTATTATTATTATTATTATTATTATTATTATTATTATTATTATTATTATTATTATTTCATTATTACCAGTTTTATTTAAGGAGTAACATATATTGAATAAAAGAACAAATTATCTTTGCAGTTAAGAAAAGTTTCCTTAGGGTCATTCTAAAATTTATTTATTATAAATTAAATTAATGAAATAATTTTCATAAATTAATTTAGGCTGAGAATCTTGCAAATATCAACTGTGCACCTAATGAAAGGAAAATTAAAGGTAATAAATTCAGTCTTATATTTTGGGGATTAGCTAATTAAACAACCCATAATTTTAAAGAATTGAAATACAAATTTAACTTTACTTTAAAAATACATTTAACTGACCTTTCTATCTGTTTTCATGAAGACCTACATATTTCCACCATATATTAGACCTATTTTTGTGATTAGGGGGTGAGTCTATATCTGACGGTAACATATCATTCCTGGACCAAAGCCGGGTTGAAGAAAATGCTATTTTGATTCATGAAACAAAGTAATTTTTGCCTTTCATTCTCCACTACTCAATATTTGTTATTCCTCATGCTACCTTGTAAAATTGAGCCTGTGACTACAAATTTCTGATCTAAACATGTTAATTGAAAATTTTCTGCATTAGCTTTAGTCCCTTTTCGTTTACCCAAGTAAGAGCAAGATGGGCCCATCAGAAATTTTATTTATAAAATATAATTTAACATTTTCATTCGTAACCACATTTAATCTTACTCAAGATATTTTTTAAATTATAACTTCTACAAAGTACTCAGTAATACTTAACATTTTCATAATCTCCCGCTCCAGTTAAATCTTTCTTTCTGATTTTCTTATTCTTCATTGCATGCTTCAATTTTTTTTTATATTGACCTATAATCAAAAAAGAAATGAAGATTAAGCAATGGAGTTTTTTACGACAAATTTACTATTGTTTGAAAATAGTATTGGCCTTTTCAATGTGCTATTATTTTCATTTATGACATAATTAAATTAAAATAAAACAATATTAAATTATTATTAGACACTTAAATTACTAATTAACGAATAAATAAAAAATCGTATATTAGTTTATAAAAATCAAGAGTTTTTATAGTTCGTAGAAATTTTCAATACCCTCAATTATTTATTATTGGAAACGTCAATCAAACAACTGTTTTACAATATATTTCGATAGTATTATATTCATCATCAAATAGGATAGATCCTTGAATTCGAAAATTAATGCGCAAAATTCTGTGAATACGTTTTGAATGTTTTTAAATAGTTTGATTGTTAAATTGAGTATACGTGGATTGTTGTTAAATTAAATGTATTTAATTGTTAAATCTGTTTAAAATTTTTTATTTACCAATTTATGGATTTGTGATTAATTACTTGCTCTGGAATGATGTGCTACGCATGTGTAACTGTTGCCTGTACCAAATCTCGATATGATATGCATAGTACGTCGCGTAATCTTTGCTATTGGCATGATTTAGATATATAAGTTCAAAAAACACCAAAACTTGAAGGGCTACCTTTTAATTATATTATACTCAGGCAAAAATTAAATTTCTTATAAACGAAGATGACAAATTATAAAGGAAAAGTCCAAAAGGGATAAATGGGCATTGGAATGAGCCAAATATATTTGCAGCACCCAAGCTTTCAAACCTTTGATGTCATTCTCTTCACTTTGATTATATATTTTTTTAAATTATATTTCTTATAACAGATAATACAGGGACAAAACTTTGTCATTCAACAAACCTTTATGTGAACCTATGTTCTGATTGACGTAATTTACTTTTTAGATCATTTAATCGGAACTGGTTTCAATATTATTTGTCAAAATATCCCAGGAAACCTGCAGGATTTCAGTCGAACAATGATTTATTATCTAGAATCGACCAATATCATTCTACAAGTGATGGAAATTTTGGAAATCAAGGAAATTCTACCCGATCAAAAAGGCATTATGCTAGATGAGATATTTGATGTTGAATATTTGTTCTTTTGGTGTCATGAATAATTATTATAATAAAAATTCAGAGAACCTTTCATGGTTTTCCTGAAATCCAAGAAAATAAACTTGTCATTATCAACTCAATTATCAATGCCGACTGCAAATTTTATGATGATCTCATTCAATACGAATTTAGAAAGCAACTTTCTAAGGTAAATTCTTTTTCTCAAAAAAAGTTTGTTATATATCGATTCTTTTACAGAGAGAAGAGTTGACTCCTAGACCAAATCAAGACCACGAATGTTCTATATTAAGTAAGTGAAAGATTTTGCAAAGAATTTGAAATCTTAAACAATCATAAGGAGCGCTTGTCATAGAATACTTTAACATGGTTCGGGAAAACATATGTTACTACATTCCAAAACTGATCAAATCCTTCTTAGTGATCCATATAAAGGAGAACTTGATGAACCATTTACAGAATATCTATTCACATTGTGATTTAGAAAGTTTATTGCAGGAATCCGATGACATCAGGAAGCAAAGGAAGATTACCAAAGAATTAATAGAGGTTCTTTATTATTATTTTTAATTTAATCTTCCTTTCTTGAATTTCAGGATTTGGAAAATGTCAGACGGCGCATTGAAGATATTTACTGTGATCACAGATGAATTTGGACAAGAATTATATGTTTCATGATGCCTACATTAAATAAATTTAATTCTTGAACTTCTCACTTTAAATTTATGCAGTAGCCCTCAAATTTCAATTTATTTACAATAGGGACGGGGGCCAAGTTGTTCAACCTTGGCCGTAATAATCAATGATAGGATCTCTAGTATTTTGAATTTCTTTAAGCCCTTCATCATCCTTCAAATATTTCGTGCTCTATTTAAATGAAATAAAATATATCCAGGCAAATTCGCAAAATACAAAAATGTCCCGAAGATTGGTTACCCTAGGATAGTAGCTACATTAGGTCTAAGACAAAAGAAACCTGCACTATTATTTTAAAAATTAATACTAACTTATCAAAAACAATTTTAAAATGTGGAATCTAGCAGTTTGATTGTGGTGACAATTTTTAAATGTGGGATTTTGATCACACAGCATTGTCATGATATGGCTAGAGATTAGGTGTTCCCTTAGACTTTCGTCTAGTCAGCCTTGAGGGTAATACGGACCTGCGCTAAACGTATACCTTTATTTGGTCAACACTTGATTTACTAAAGAGAATGAGTTTATTGTATATATTTGTTTATCAGTAAGTCTTTTATTATTTTGTTCACATCTGACTTGTGATTTTTATTTTCCTTTTGTTAGAAGAAGACATAGTTTCACAGAAATCTTTATTCACTTCAAAAATCTAAACGGAACACACAATCGTTATACTATTTATAGTACATTGAATTGGGTAATCTACAAAAGGGAGAATTATTAGTTTAACTGTTGATACAGAAGACAAACATACTTACTTAATTTAGTTATACAAGAAAAAAAAATCAAATTTTATTTTATGCAATTCACGGGCCACACCCTTATGAAATCTGCAGCTTTTATTCCAATAGTCCATGGATACCAGAGTTATAAACTCCGGTATCAAAACGTGGTTTTCCCTGAAAACTTCAGTCAGGTTTGTTATGGGGGATCCTTTCTAAAGCTCCTGGCACTTGATCATTCTCATTTATTTTCCAGGTAAGCATCATTGAGCAGAGTAGGGGATAAACATGGCTAATCATAAACATGATCAGCCGCGGCCCATATAGATGCACCTGGCATTCATTCATTAGAAAGTTAGTTGATTAGGAGAGGCAGAGCAAGTCCATCCTCTGTCTGATGAGTTTGGGATTCCGCCGGATCCAATTAAATTCTGAAGAGGTGTTCCAATCAGGTCAGGACGGATTTCGAATTTTTTTTTTCATAGTTTCTGGTATTCAATAATTTTGAAGGTTAGTTGATTAGGAGAGGCAGAGCAAGTCCATCCTCTGTCTGATGAGTTTGGGTTTCAGCCGGATCTAATTGAATTCTGAGGAGATGTTCCAATCAGGTCAGGATGGATTTCGAAGTTTTTTAGCATAGTTTGGTTTGGACAGTTTCAGCCTCTGTGTTATTAATAGAAGGTTGAAGGTTTCTAAAGAAATGGTTAGTTTTTTCGGAGTAGAAAGACTCCATTGGCGATATTTGTAGCGTTGGATAATATATAATATTAATATAATATAGTATATAGAGTGTCAATAGTAAGAGAGAGATATAATATAGATAATAACACACACTAGGTAAAAAGAATTAACTATCAATGGGCAGGATCCATACAAGGATCCCTACAAGTACCCATTGACAGTTGTGTAAGAAGGCCTAATGTCGCCTTTTTTTCTTCTTTTTACCATTTTTCTTTGGTTTTTCCGGTTCAGTTAGAGGCAAATTTATAGGATCGGAATTGGCATTGACAGCTGAATTAATAATCATAGTCAATTGATCCATGTCACCAGGAGTTAGATTTTCGGATAAGTCAGAATATGCGGTGTTGATAGATGAAATAAGTTTGGTAGCACATTGTGGGTTTGGTAGTGACGAATTATTGTCTTTGTGATTATGGAATGTAGACATAATCACATTAATTTGATTCATATGTTCAGGAGTTAGAGGCCCAGATATGTTTTGAGCTGAGGTTATCAAGTTGATAATTTTATTGATTTGTTTAAGCGGGCTCGCAGTGTTTTCGGAGTCGGAATTGGAGTTGATAACTGAATCAACAATCATATTCATTTCGGCTATCATGTCATCAGGAGTAAGGATTTCTGGAGAGGCAGTGTTGATCGAATTGTCATTGTTGTCGAAGTCGGTGTTGGAATTGAAAATCGGCTTGACCAATTGAATCAAATGATTCAAGTCATCAGGGATAGGATTTTTAGGTCGGTCAGGATAGGCGGTTTCAGACGATGTAATTTCTTTATCAGGTTTGAACATTGACTCATTTGATTTTGGCAATTTTGAATTATTTTCGTTGTAATTTTTGGTAGTTGAATTAATAAGTCTGGATATTTGATTCAGATGTTCCGTAGTTAAGGGTTTGGAAAGGTCTGGATAAGTTGAGCTGATAGACTTTATAATTTCATTTATATTGGCTTTCATTTCATTGCTTGGATTCGTAGTATTTTCCAAGTCGTTGATATTCGATTTGGGAGTTGGATAGTCTTCGTTAAGTTGATCAGGTTCACCAGATTGGGTTAGTTGATGATCGGAAGTATCTAGAACAGTTAAAGGTGTTTGTGCATCATAAGTCGGTGGTGTTGTTTTATAGGCGATAGTGTGGAGATTACTATTGGCGTATTTATTTTGGTGGTACTTATTCGTACGAAGAGCAAGTAAGGAATTTCTAAGGGATCTTTCTTTAAGTCTTAAAATTAGAAAAAAGTCTTTGATGATATAAAGGTTAGTAGGTTTCGGATTGTTCTTTTATTATGAATATCTATAAAAAACGTTTACCTAAGTTATATAGTTGACAGTGGTTTGTTTGTTTGAAAAGTTTGGTGTTATCAGGGAAAGGAGAAGGTATAGGTTCTTTAGAGGGGTTCAAAATATTAATTAGCTGAAAATATTTTTGATTTAGGTCATTAAAGAAAGTTTCATAGATGTTGCTGATAGCGATTTGGTTGTATTTTAAGTTGAGAATGATGGCTTCTATATCTATAAAGAATTTATTTCCTATATGGTGAAGGTTCTGGATATTGATATTGACGTTATTAGTATTGGAAGGCATTTTGACATTCTCCGTGAGTCGGCCGTAGGCCGGCGAGCTGCGTCTATTTTTTTCGTCCTCCTAGGAGGACGAAAAAAATTTTTAGCGTGGTCATCGGATCTGAAATTGCTAGAATATTTAAACAAATTACTTCGAATTTGTTTTTTCTTTAATTTTTTACGTTTTTTATTTCTAGATTTTTTAGATTTATTTATAAAATCATTAAAAAACCAATTATCATGCTTTTTTTCGAAAAATGTATTCGCGATTTTATTTTTTAAAGCGTGTTTTTTAATAAAAATTTCATTAGTTTTATTAATTTTATAAAGGGTGTTTTTAAAATTAAGATTTTCTTTAAAATTAGGATTTTCTTTAAAATTAGGATTTTCTTTAAAATTAACAATTTTCTTAAAAAAGCATGTTTTTCGAAAGAATCAATGTTCATAAAAGAATGAGAATAATTAAGGTAATTTTGATCATAATTTACGTTTGATTGCCATATTTTTATAGCTGCTTCGAATGCATATAGGAAGTCTATTCGCGATTTTATTTTTTAAAGCGTGTTTTTTAATAAAAATTTCATTACTTTTATTAATTTTATAAAGGGTGTTTTTAAAATTAAGATTTTCTTTAAAATTAGGATTTTCTTTAAAATTAACAATTTTCTTAAAAAAAGCATGTTTTTCGAAAGAATCAATGTTCATAAAAGAATGAGAATAATTAAGGTAATTTTGATCATATTTTACGTTTGATTGCCATATTTTTATAGCTGCTTCGAATGCATATAGGAAGTCTATTCGCGATTTTATTTTTTAAAGCGTGTTTTTTAATAAAAATTTCATTACTTTTATTAATTTTATAAAGGGTGTTTTTAAAATTAAGATTTTCTTTAAAATTAGGATTTTCTTTAAAATTAGGATTTTCTTTAAAATTAACAATTTTCTTAAAAAAAGCATGTTTTTCGAAAGAATCAATGTTCATAAAAGAATGAGAATAATTAAGGTAATTTTGATCATAATTTACGTTTGATTGCCATATTTTTATAGCTGCTTCGAATGCATATAGGAAGTCTATTCGCGATTTTATTTTTTAAAGCGTGTTTTTTAATAAAAATTTCATTACTTTTATTAATTTTATAAAGGGTGTTTTTAAAATTAAGATTTTCTTTAAAATTAGGATTTTCTTTAAAATTAACAATTTTCTTAAAAAAAGCATGTTTTTCGAAAGAATCAATGTTCATAAAAGAATGAGAATAATTAAGGTAATTTTGATCATAATTTACGTTTGATTGCCATATTTTTATAGCTGCTTCGAATGCATATAGGAAGTCTATTCGCGATTTTATTTTTTAAAGCGTGTTTTTTAATAAAAATTTCATTACTTTTATTAATTTTATAAAGGGTGTTTTAAAATTAAGATTTTCTTTAAAATTAGGATTTTCTTTAAAATTAGGATTTTCTTTAAAATTAACAATTTTCTTAAAAAAAGCATGTTTTTCGAAAGAATCAATGTTCATAAAAGAATGAGAATAATTAAGGTAATTTTGATCATAATTTACGTTTGATTGCCATATTTTTATAGCTGCTTCGAATGCATATAGGAAGTCTATTCGCGATTTTATTTTTTAAAGCGTGTTTTTTAATAAAAATTTCATTACTTTTATTAATTTTATAAAGGGTGTTTTTAAAATTAAGATTTTCTTTAAAATTAGGATTTTCTTTAAAATTAGGATTTTCTTTAAAATTAACAATTTTCTTAAAAAAAGCATGTTTTTCGAAAGAATCAATGTTCATAAAAGAATGAGAATAATTAAGGTAATTTTGATCATAATTTACGTTTGATTGCCATATTTTTATAGCTGCTTCGAATGCATCTAGGAAGTCTATATGCTGCTCTCGGACCAAGTTTTCAATAGTAAAACATCCAGAGATAAGATTGTCAGCATATCTAAACGTATTATGGCTTATTTCCCGAATATTGGAGCCAATACAATCCCAGCATGCTTTTCGGAGATCCTTCGACATTTCAATGGTTCCTGAAAAATAGTTAATAAGCTGAAAAGCAATAAAAAACTCATTGATTTCTGCCCCAGTGCTAGCGAATGTTATATGAAGTAATTCTACTAAGCTCTGAGGACTTTTACCAAAACTTTTTAGCGTGGTCATCGGATCTTCCCGCATCATTCAATGGATATCAAGGTCTAGTGACCTGGTTATGTAAGTAATTCGTTGGAAATTATTATATCATCTTACATCCCCCTCCATTTAAAACTTTTGATCCATTCTACATTTCGAATTATTTCTTTGCCTTGCTTATTCTTTAGAATATAGCTTCTGTCATGTCGTTTTCCAGTTATTTCATAAGGCCCTTCATAACGTTCATCCATCTTTCTAGTATTTTCTTTTTTAACCAATACTTGGTCTCCAACTTCAAAATTCCTATAATTTTGTGTAATTAAATTCTTTTCTATGTTTTGTTTATGTTTAATTCCCTCCACGATCTCCCTTCTCCGATTATTATATATTATTGTATATTATATATTATATAGATTATTGTATATAGATTATTGTATATCCAAATTCTCTTTTTCCATCCATTGTCTACAAATATTCCGCCCAAATATTATTTCAGAGGGCGAAAATCCGGTTGTCTGCTGTATCGTCGCATTTAACATAAATTCCACATCTGGCAATATTTCTACCCAATCTTTATGCCGTTTGTCTTTTAACGTAATTGCAATTGCATCCCTTATAGTTCTAAATTGCCTCTCAACTAATCCGTTTGTACTATGATGATATGGGCTTGAATATATTATTGTAATATGATGCGTTTTCAACACTTCTAAAAGGAGTTGAGATTCAAATGTTTTTCCTCTATCGGAGTGAATGATTTTAGGGGCACCAAATTTCAAAATCCAATTTTCTCTTAAAATCTTTGCCGTCGTCTTTTCATCCTGATGAGCAACTGCCGTCAATGATATATACCTACTGAATTGATCAATTATAGCTAAAATATATTGTTTTCCATGAATTGTTTTCTTAAATCGCCTGGTCCCGTTCTTCCAGTCACTTTTATTTGGCATATTGAAGTTCACGGCCTCATTGGTTCAAGAGTTAGAAAATATTGGCGTCTTATTCTGTTGGTACAACTGAGTTTTTCTCGGACTTTTGGCTGTCTCCGCATATGATTTATTTTCATGTAGAGATGCTAAGGATTGTTCACTTGAAAGCTCTTTTTGAATTTCTTCCATTCTTGATATCACTTCCTTGGAATTATCTACTGATTTAACTTCTCTTAATTTCAATTCTTTTTTTGTTTCCATATCTTCCATTGCATTCTGCATTAAAAATAACATTAATGCCGGTTTTGTTAATTTGTGTCGAAGAACATTGTCGACGAGCTTTTCCACTTTATTGAAAAATTCGGTGCACGAGTCATTTCCTTTTCGATATCTTAAAGCTGCGTCTAGATCCATGGCTAGATTTTTCCTTGGCTCGAACGCTTTTCTTAATCTTTCTTCATAGCATGAATAATCGCTCTGTACTTCTTCATATTTCTGGATCAACTTTACCGACAGAAAGGCCTTGGTAAATATTTCTTGAGTTTCTTGCGGTTGTTGAGTGAATTCGAAAAATCTCTTCAATTCCAAAATAAAAATTTCTAAATCACCATTTGGCAGCAATTGATTAGGTGGCTTGATATAGTTCTGGAGTCCTGGCGTGGTCGCCATGTTAGAAGAAGACATAGTTTCACAGAAATCTTTATTCACTTCAAAAATCTAAACGGAACACACAATCGTTATACTATTTATAGTACATTGAATTGCGTAATCTACAAAAGGGAGAATTATTAGTTTAAGTGATACTGTTGACACAGAAGACAAACATACTTACTTAATTTAGTTATACAAGCATTCCCGCATCATTCAATAGATATCAAGGTCTAGTGACCTGGTTATGTAAGTAATTCGTTGGAAATTATTATATCATCTTACACCTTTATTTATTTTTATCACGACCATAAATTATAATATTATCCCCTCAGTAATACAAACTTTCGGCTTTGTTATTGTTAAATGTTTTTTAATAATACTTGATAAAGGCAGTGCCTGAAATTTGTTTTTTTACAAGTTTTTTTACTCGTTACTCCTTTAACAAATAAGATTGACATGATTTAATTAAGAATTAAAATTAAGACTAAGTGCTTCCGGGAAACCCCTTTTAAAAATAATAATTTGCCAAATATAAAGTTCGAAGCCTTGAATATTTGATGTTCATTTGCCATATTCACCATTTTCGATGATTTTCGTTAATTAATTAATTAATCTTACTTAAAAGATATAAATAAAAAATACATTTCCTAATATATTTACATAAATATCAGATTTCTTAATCTGTTTTGTAGAACAATAATCTAGTTCAATATGATGCAAAGAAAACTAATTCATTATATCAGAGATTTTAATAGATATTAATAATTTAAATATAAAGTTAACATAATCAAATTGAAAGAAAACACAAATGAATTTCAAGGTCAAATCAATAGCTGAGTGTTATATGATTTTATGGGTCAAGATTTACAAATGGAAATAAAAAATCAAAGTTCAAAGTTCAAAAGCCATGTTAACATGATTAATTCATTATGCTATTGTGTGGAGTTTGACCTAAACTATTTAAAAGTATAATATAGAATTAAAAATGAGGTATTCAGATAAACCACGCAATCAATAAATGAAAACTCTCAATTGGAAAGGGTACATTATAAGACATTTAATCATTTTGAAAGAAATCGTCCATTAATAATTTGAAACTCTTACAATAATTAATAATATATCTTAATTTATGAGAATGGAAGTTTAATTATTTTTAATTTCAAATTTAATGAATGGTATCGCTACAGAATAGATCAGTTGGCTATGTAGGACATAATAATAATCGGAAAAATATAATTATTTAATTCCACATTTTTGTACAAAATGTATTTGGTATTTGCGAATTTAGGAATGGCATTGCATTTCATTGAATAAAACTCCTGATTTCGGGTTGTTTGGATATTTAATTGTGATTATGCAGTCTCCATGATCCGAGCGTAGTTGCATCCATTGACTGCATGTTCTGTGATCTGTACCAACAGCAACTTTATCATTTGTAATGTCCATTCGATTTATATGTGAAGCATTTCGTTGCTCCACAAATTGTTCCAATTAAAGAGTTTTGAGGGCATTTTTTATTGATTAAAAGGATGAAGATGATTGAAAGAATGTGTATATATAAGAGTGTGCTGCATGTAATATTTTTATTCTTGTTATTTTTATTATTATTATGATTAATTAACCAAATAAAAACTTTTAAAAAATCAATAATCAATCAAAACAATACTTACCATTGCATAGATTGGAAAATTCAACAATAAAACAACGACAGAAAAATTATTAGCTCTCTGAAGTGGTATTAAAAGGATTGCTGGTCTCGTATATTAAATATCCTCTAAAATTCAAAATGAAACACCAACCAAAATTTTTAAAATTTTTAAAGCTTCTATAATCAGCTCAAATATTTATAAAATAGAGCTTTCAATAACTATTTATATACGCTATTTAAAAATTTTATTAAATGTGTCAATTTTGATTTTTATTTCTATTTTTTGAAAGCATATTTCCTAAAATTTCTAAATTATTTTAATTATAATTTTTTTATAATTTTTTTTATCAGTTATTTTCAAGGTCAATGACAACGATATCCGGACGTTTTATCGCCAGACAATTCATCCCCGGAATGTTCATCGTGGATGATTCATCAAGAAGACCGTTCATCAGAGGATGGTTCATCATGATATATCAATTTGCTTTGGATATATCTTACTATTCGTATTACTATTTTAAAATAAAGTAAATAGACAAATTAATAGAAATTGCAAAGAAAAACCTCCATTATTTATTTATTATTATCCTGTGAGGAACAGTCCTCTTGATGAACCGCCTGATGAATCAATGACAACAGATCAAATCGATGATTTCATTGATTTCTTCTCTAGTGTTGATTGTTAGCCATCTACTTATAATGAGAATTGCTCCTTTGAATCTGACATTTTCATTTGGATGTTACGATTTCGATCAAAATATTTTTTCTTTCCTTCCTTGGTTGACATTGTTGGAGATGTCTGTATACCGAGGATTTTCCACCAGGATCTAGATGTTCTTTAACTTTTTGGTGCAAGGTCTTGAGTGTACTTCCAATGTAAATTTCCTTGCATACATTGCACGTGATGCAATAAACAATGTTTTTTCTAAAGCACATATCTTTCGGTGTCTGGTGGTTTTGCATTGTACAATTGTTTTCTTTTTTTGTGTTTTTGTTAGAGTTTTTTCAATGTCCAAGATTTATGTGCTATCCGAATTGGAAGTCCGGTGCGTTTAAGTTCTTTCATGATCCTGAAGTCGAGTATGTCACTGATTAATGGGATATTCAGATAAAAATATTTCTTTCGGATTGTGAATTAATTCGGATAATGAAGGAATTTAATATCTATATGATCGCCAGATTAATGATGAAATTATTAAGAAAAAGACAATTATTTATCTAAAAAATCATCTAAAGTTTTTTATAGTTTTCTTTTGAATAAATTTCTGTAAATCATTTTTGACTTCTTGTAAATTTTTTACTGTATCATTGGTTATTTTTTGAGTAAAGGTGTTTGAAGAAGAATTTGCTTTGATGACAATTTCAATTGCATGGAATAAATTGGTTGGACTTATGTTGTAACTGTCATCGACCTGGCCATCTTCACCACTAAGTACAACATTTATAACAGTGTATTCTTCTTGATACAGTGCAATGATTTCATCATCATCAATGGCTTCTTTTGTTTGAATCATATCCTCTTCAACCATTATTTGGCCAAGATCATTCTTCTGTGTCTCAAGAATGGGATCTGATGACAAGTTTTCTTCAGCATAAGATCCGTGAAGACCTGGAATAATTGCAACCTTTTTGAAACAATTTTTGATGGTTTCTTCTTTCACATCTTCCCAAGCTTCAATGATACAAACGCCATGGGTACACAGATGGTCTAAGTACAATAGTCATGAAGGCGTTTAGGAGAGAGTCGATTTAACATCTATATTTTCCCCAAAGGGTGTGGAGTCGTAAAAAAAAGTACCAACTCTGACTCAGACTCCAACGGTTGAAATTTTCAGAGTACAACTCCGACTCCGACTCCTAAGCTAAACGAATATGGACATATTTATAAACATGGTGACAATTAATAATTAATAGAAATAAATCAATATAATATAATATTTTATTTATTTTTTTAAAATTTTTTAATAATAAACAAAACTTTATAAAAAACTTTATACCTTTGATTCGAATGGCTAGTTAATACAAAGCATCTTTAGCTCTTATTTGACGTTCTCCGGTAAGTAACACTCGGACCATAGGATCAACGTAGATACCCGCTAGTAAGATGTCATTTTCTCTGCGAATCATTGAATTTTTAATTCCATTGGCTATTTTACAATTACATTTAGAAAAACGGAAAATAAGATTACACCATTCTTTATAAAACATACCAGCAGTTAAATTTGCTGTTTGTAGTTTTTTTGTTGCGATATAAGGTTCACGAAGAATACATTCCAGTGTTTTTACTTCTTCCCATTGCGATTTTGTTTAGCGACTCCTACTCCGACTCCGCTACAAAAGTCGCAACTCCGACTCCACGTCTCTGATTAGCCCTAACACATTTAAAAATAAAATGACACACCCCTAAGCGACCAACACTATGAACTAGGGCGTTATCAAGAAGTGGATAAAATTTCTTTTTGTATTTTCTCAGTTCATCATCAAGATGCTTCATAGAACAATTAAACAAATCGGTGGTCATCCATCCATGCCTTCGAATTTGCGTGGATTTTACAGTATCTTGCAACATTAAATCCTTTAAAACATCTTGGGTTCTTGCAATGTCCAATAACATGAGTGTAATTTTAATTGATCCTCTAGCATAACATCTGGGTCAATTCCTGCCAATTTTTCAACCATTTTTTTATGAGCTGAAACATCAACACCATTCATTGAATTTGCTTTTCCATGGAGAACTTTCAATTTCAGATTAAATCGATTTTTGAAACTATAGAGCCATCCTTAGAATAATTGCAGGTCATCAACATTTAGTTTTTGTTCAAATTCCTTTACTTTTGTAATGATAATTTAATCAGTCCCGTAACCATTTATCGCATCCATTCGATCAATGAATTCTGAAGCAGAGAATGAATTTTCGAAGATTGTCTGGCCTAAGTGTTTGAGCTTTCACAATTTCCCCTCTTTATTTTACAAAATTTCTGATAACGTAGAAATTTCTAAGTTCAGGTTTAATTCTCTTTTGATAATTTGAAACAATTCACTCAGCGACATTTTCTTTGACTCCTTTATTGCACAAATTTTTGCCTTTTGATGAATTGTAATTTCTGTTCTTTTTCTAGCTATATGAATATTTAGTTTTTGTTCAAATTCCTTTACTTTTGTAATGATAATTTAATCAGTCCCGTAACCATTTATCGCATCCATTCGATCAATGAATTCTGAAGCAGAGAATGAATTTTCGAAGATTGTCTGGCCTAAGTGTTTGAGCTTTCACAATTTCCCCTTCTTTATTTTACAAAATTTCTGATAACGTAGAAATTTCTAAGATCCAGGTTTAATTCTCTTCTGATAATTTGAAACAATTCACTCAGCGACATTTTCTTCGACTCCTTTATTGCACAAATTTTTGCCTTTTGATGAATTGTAATTTCTGTTCTTTTTCTAGCTATATGAATATTTAATTTAAATAAATTAAATTGTAAACAAGCTTAATATTTAAATCCGGAACTTTTAAAAATTATTAGAAATTTAATTCAAAAAAGAGCTTTCCGATTGCGGATCAAGAAGTTTCGGATCAAATGAATCAAATTTGTCTGGACTATGAAGCTTTCGGATTAATGAGGGTTGACTGTAATAATAATAATGAATGGGATATTCAGATAAAAATATTTCTTCTTTTGTGTTAATTCCCTAGATCTTTATGAGGTAGAATTCTTAGCTTGCGTTAAAGGATTTAAAATTTCTCACGTATTGCTGCTTCATGCAGGTCATTTAATGAAGGTCAGTTTATAAAACCACGCATAATTGATGCGGTTTCAACTCTATTTCCTGAAAAGTCAAACTTATTGAAAATATTTCAGTTTTGCTTGTTTGATTTTGGAAACTTGCATTTTGGTCAGATTTAGTTGATCATATGGTGTGGATGCAGTGTTTCCAAATGTACAGATTGTAGCTTTGCCAATTGCAGCACCAATAGATTGAAAGCAGGTTTCATGGAAAAAACATTGGCAAAATTTTTTCAAAGAAATGTCGAAGCAAGATTTTCCAAACCTCAGAAACTTTGCAACAAGAATGCTGTCAATTTTAGCAGCATATATGTGAGCAAACTTATCTAAAATGAAAAATTTAAAAACTAACAACAGAAATAAACTTTCTGATAATCATTTGAAGAATATTTTAAGAATTTCAAAGTCAAAAATCCAAGCGCATACATAAGACTAAAATATATTTTACTTGAATTAAATTTAATCATTACTAAAAATTTTAAATCTTTTCCATAATTTGGATTTATACCATTTTAATATGATTGGGATAAAACTTTGACCCGTCGAATCTGTAATTTTATTTTTTTGGCCCAAGTAAAATTAAGTTAGTATCACGTACAAACTATTGGATATATTTCTCTAGCACTGATAAAAAAATATTGGACAACCAAACAAGGGAAATAACAAATAATTAAAATAAACAAGTTATCATTTTATTATTATAAAACAAGCGACGACAACAGATATTGCTGTTCCAACAATAACCAAATTTGAATGCTGTATTTGGCCCACAGGAATTTTTATATGTAATTCTCGTTTAATAAAATTCACAAATTTTTGTCTGTTTTCTCTTTGATCATGACATGATATAATTGGATAGTAAATATTAATAACACTTGCGGAGATACTCGTTAATGCAGGAAGATAACGAGCCATTATGGGTATTGAAAATTCATTTTCTTCAATTAAAAAAGATGAAAGACTTTCATTCGCTAGCCAAGATGGAGATTCAACATCATAATTCGTTAATATCAAATTTTTTATTTTGGGTTTATCAAGATATTGCAAAGAGTTTATGTATAACTCTTTCGGAAGTTGTAACTTTATTAAACATTGATTTATATGTGATTCAAAATTCCATTTACAACCATAAGCAATATGAAATCCTTTCTGCTGAACTATACATTCATTCAATATTCCGGAACAAAGTGAAATGAATATTGATAATAAACTAATCAGATAATAATTTCTTATCTATAAACAGCAAAATAAATGTTAATTTATATTAAATTAATACAGTATACAAAATCTTAATAATTAAAAGTTTTTTAAGAATTGTGATTATTTAAAACAATACATTTATATCTCTTTAGAATAACAAAAATTTTAAATTATTAACAAATTTCAAGAAGTAATATTAATTCAATTTTACAAATAAAGTCATTTAACATGAAAATTATTTCTATAAAAATAAAGTTTGCAATATCAACCAATAAAAATATAAATATTAATTTCAATTAAACACTTTGAAATTCTTCTTTGTTAAAAATCGTTCTAAATAATTACCTTGAAAAATTTAATGATGAACAATGAATAACGTCAACAGTCATGCCTTATAATGATTTTTAATAACATTAAGTAATTTAATAAATAAGTATGCTGACTAAATGAAATTAATTCTTTATGTGAGTCAGGAAACCAAATTTGGAAGTTGATTGTTTTAACATAGAATTAACACAGAGCAAATACAACAATAAGTCATTTAAAATCCCTAGCTAAAACAATAAAGTAAAACATAAAAATACAAAAAGTAAGACGAAAGTAAACAAATAAATTTGATGCTAACACAAAAAAGAAAAATAATGACAGATACCACAATTTAAAAATTGGATAAAAATAAATCTCATCAAGAAGCCGTTAAAAATCCAAATCCATTATGAAGACAGAAAATTAAAGATTAATTAAGAATTTAATTAATGTTGCTTTATTTTAGTGAGTGACCGTCAGCAAACGACGAGTTCAATTTCAAAGGACTGCTAATGACCTGAAGTGCCTTTGGGTTCACGGGCTTATTATAAAAGTATATTGTCCTTACTCTATCGCTGGTCCCTTTTAATATCATCATTCTTAATACCATCATGTTTTGCAATAATTTATTTATTTCTTTTAATCGGAGTTATTTTATTATCTTTTTTATTCCAATTTCGTGTAATTTTTGTTTTAACTTGATTTTCATTTTTGCTTTTTTTATTATATTTCTATTTTGTGTTTTTATTTTTCTTATTTTTCTATTTTATTTCTGTTGGTGTTTGGTGAAAATTATTTTTAATGGTGGACTGTTGACACAGTGTTAAAACGCTCATTATTTAGGATGTTCTCGATCATTGTGCCAATGATAACTGTCATGTAGGTACTGCCCACTGTCAGTGAAAACTAAAGGGTAGGTGAACTAAAGTCTTATAATTACTCCCCTTCACGTTTCAGGCGGGTTCCTGACTGCCGTTAGAAAGCCTTACGCCTGCAAGTTACTTCTCTCTATGGTGGTGAACTGTTAATAATAGTTTCGGATCTTAATCAGTTACACTGCTCACGTTTGTTACCTCACTTATTTTTCAAAAAGGAAAACTAATCCCGCATAGCACACCACAGAAAGAAACAACGATCAATTGAAAAGTTCATTATTTAATTAACAAAACAAATTTAACACAAGGTTGGCAGTTAGGTTCCTTTGATTTATCACACCAAAATTGATTATTGGAAAAGAGCTAGGCTTTACCAGCCGTTACGCTCAATAGGTGCTAATAATGTATCTAGTTCAAATTAGTTCTCTCCGAGTGGCAGGGGATATGGTTTGTCGGGCACCTCAATTGTTAAGTTTGAAGGGTTACTGGACTCCTGTCGCTGAACCTGGACGACAGGTTTCCTTGCCCAATTTTTTGAAGTTGCGCCTTGCCTTTGAGAAATTTTGCCTTTTAAGCTTGGAGATGGTTGGAAGTGGGTCAAGAAAACTCAGGTCGATTAGTGGTGCAACTACCAGTGGAGAATTTGAGCCTAACGGAGTTGGAACGTGAGATGAAGTCACCAACGAAGAACATCCGACACCAAAAAGTGGAACGAAAAGCTACGGCACTAGGTGGTGTGCAGGGAAGATGGTGTTATTCGCTACGGCATTATAGGCAGATATTCGAGATTCAATCTCCATCGTTGTATAGACCTGGTACAGGGCTTGCGACTGCTCTTGCATCGATGCCCTCTGAGCTCTGCTCTCGGTGATGAGACTGTCACAACAGCGCTCGAGGCGGTGTATTTGTCGGTTCTTTTCCTTCATCTGGAAGGGAGAGAACCCTGTTTCATTCAGACGATTGATTTTGGCCTTCAGCAATAGTGCTTCTTCTTTTATGAAGGCAGTCTGTGAATTTTTGTCTGCGCTTGAGAAGCAGGGCTTTATGTTATTGGATTTATTGGCCATTATTCCTGAAAAACGATAAAAAGAAAAAGAATTAAGTTGGTATGATCAAGTCTTGTAAAAAATTCTAAAGTTTGGAGACAGATTAATATTCTCTGGAAATATCTCTTATCTAAGGCTGTTGGTTGAATAAATGCAATAATGGTGTCGAAATTAACGGGAAACCATGGGGTAGAATTATAGTGCAGATATTAATACTGTCCAGTGCCCTATGGATAAATGGGGATAGCTATATTGATGAGAAAACGACCGGGTGCCAGGGAATAAAAGTATCGTAGTGAGGCCAATGATACCTTTACGGTGAAGGTGGAAATGGAGGTACGAATGTGTCACTACCGATGACTAAAACAAAGACGATAATGAAAATGATATTAGTGATGAGCTATTAATTGTAATGACACGGACGAGAATGGTAATACCACATGAAGGAAAAACGATGGTGTTTACAAGGGTGATGATGATGATGATGATGATGATGATGATGATGATGATGATGATGATGATGATGATGATGATGATGATGATGATGATGATGATGATGATGATGATGATGATGATGATGATGATGATGATGATGATGATGATGATGATGATGATGATGATGATGATGATGATGATGATGATGATGATGATGATGATGATGATGATGATGATGATGATGATGATGATGATGATGATGATGATGATGATGATGATGATGATGATGATGATGATGATGATGATGATGATGATGATGATGATGATGATGATGATGATGATGATGATGATGATGATGATGATGATGATGATGATGATGATGATGATGATGATGATGATGATGATGATGATGATGATGATGATGATGATGATGATGATGATGATGATGATGATGATGATGATGATGATGATGATGATGATGATGATGATGATGATGATGATGATGATGATTACTGTTTTGATTGTATGATTAAATGGAATTATGGTCTTACAAAATTATGTAATTATATTCGTGTGCTTGAATCGGTTGTATATGTATGTTAAGAGATTGCGAGAGCCCAGCAGAGTCTCCTTTAAAATCTGTCTTGGGACAGCTGGGATGCTTGTGTGTCGACTGCAAGAAAAAGGAATTTAATACAACAAAGATAAATATTAACCCTTTTAAAAATTTATAACAATAGAATTAAATTTTTTATTCAGTTAATATAAACGAAAAGTAAAACATTTAATCACCCTGAATCGTTTAATGTACTGTAGGGCTGGATATATTTCTGAATACGGTTATTATCAATTTGATTTGGGATTTTAGATGAAAGGGAGATTAATAGATACTATGAATAAATAGGGTGTATTGGAGGACTGATTTATCCTTTATATTTTCAGTTTATATTTTCTTATTTCTACTTTCGATTACCCCGAATTGTTTGATGCATTATAAGGTTGGATATTTTCCCGAATTCAGATAATTAATCTGAAACATAAAAGGAGAGTACGAACATTGTGGGACCGCTTGAAGTATAACCGGCGTGCATGAAGCGTAAAGGAATTACATTTCAATTCAAGTGCGCAAATGCGTATAACAGTACTCCTGTACAAAAGGGAAAATATTAAACACATAAACGAACGAAAGAATTTCTCATTAATTCAATTTTAATTAAAAACTATTTTCATCTAGCAGTTTATTTAAGATTAATTCTTGATAATTATAATCATTCCTTTTAGTCAAATTTCAGTATGCCAAACGAGCAAGGAAATTATCTGTCTGAAATGCTATAGAATTGTAGGGATAAATTAAGAGAAATAGAGTCTTACTGGGAAATGACTAGTGGAGGAAAATACAGATTAATTTTGTACGGTAGCCCTCAGTGACCACTAAGGACTAACTTAAATGCTTGTATACAAATCCCGTTCCTATGAATTAAGCAATGATTTTTATTCTATAATCTGAGACGATTTAATTAAGCAGATTTTGGACCCAAATAATCCTTATAAAGTTAAAATTTTCTCAGTAATTCGTTTTCATCGCGGAATGATTGCGCACTGCGCATGAGTTATGCTGAGAAAGACAAGATGTACGAATGGCGATTTTTATTAATACAGTCTACCATGTCTATTTAAGTATATATATATATATATATATATATATATATATATATATATATATATATATATATATATATATATATATATATATAATTCTAGGGAGTCCAGTGTGTGCATGCCTTTGTCTTTATTTGATTGTGAGCATGTGTTTTTGGTTTCTTCGGGTTGCATTTGGAGAAATATAATAGAACTTTATATCAGTGGAGGATTTAGCTATAGGCGTGGGGGGCCGAGTCGCCCCTCCACGCCCCTGTTGAATCCTAATTGGCACCCCCCAAAGATAATTTTTATGAATGTGTACAAGCATTAAGATTAATCCGATCACTGACACTGACAATTTAATATATCTTGGATTTGGAAGAGCTAAATGGATTGAAATATATTCTACTATCACTGCAGCATACAGCTGCTCAGAGTCACCGTTTATAGATTATTATTATTATTATTATTATTATTATTATTATTATTATTATTATTATTATTATTATTATTATTATTATTATTATTATTATTATTTTTATTATTATTATTATTATTATTATTATTATTATTATTATTATTATTATTATTATTATTATTATTATTATTATTATTATTATTATTA
>CAUHTR010003797.1:0-13173 GCA_959609185.1 Schmidtea polychroa | reverse complement strand
CTTAGTAGTATGATGTGAGCCCGCCCGGCCACATATACCCCTCCCCCCCCCCGGAGAAAATTTTTTTTTAGAACGATGCCACATATTTTTAGAACTATTACGTAATCAATGTCTAATATTTTTATAACGATGCCTAATATTTTTAGAACTATTACGTAATTTTTTAATTTAATTGGTCCAGCGGGCTCACACTTTTTTTCTTCCCAAAAGTAATGTTCCCACCAACAGATTTTATTGGACGATATCTCATCTTAAAGCCCAGTCCAAGACCTTTCGAATGAGCTATAGTTATCTTATATATCTTTAATAGTTTTAATGTTATTAACAATTGATGACCACCATCTTTTCAACGTTAAATTATTATTATTATTCAAAATATTATTAATTGGCCGGGCGGGCTCACACTTTTTTTCATCCCAAAAATTATTGTTCCCGCCAACAGATTTTATTGAACGATACCTCATCTTAAAGCTTAGTCCAAGACCTTTCGAATGAGCTATTGAAGGTATCATCATCATTAATATTAACAAAGAGAATGACTCACCCAATGTCTTACCTTATTTTTAGAACGATGCCTAATATTTTTAGAATGATGCCTAATATTTTTAGAACGATGCCAAATATTTTTAGAATGATGCCTCGTATTTTTAGAATGATGCCTAATATTTTTAGAATGATTACAACATAATTTTAGAACGATGCCTAATATTTTTAGAGCGATGCCTATTATTTTTAGAACGATTACGTCATATTTTTAGAATGATGCCTAATATTTTTAGAACGATTACGTCATACTTTTAGAGCGATGCCTATTATTTTTAGAACGATGCCAAATATTTTTAGAATGATGCCTAATATTTTTAGAACTATGCCTAATATTTTTAGAATGGTGCCTAATATTTTTAGAACGATTACGTCATATTTTTAGAACGATGCCTATTATTTTTAGAACGATGCCAAATATTTTTAGAATGATGCCTAATATTTTTAGAACTATTACGTCATACTTTTAGAACGATGCCTAATATTTTTAGAATGATGCCTAATATTTTTAGAACTATTACGTAATTTTTTAAATTAATTGGCCGGGCGGTGACCTACTTTTTTTCTTCCCAAAAATTAATGTTCCCACCAACAGATTTTATTGAACGATACCTCATCTTAAACCTCAGTCCAAGACCTTTCGAATGAGCTATAGGTATTTTATATATCTTTAATAGTTTTAATGTTATTAACAATTGATGACCACCATCTTTTCAACGTTAAATTATTATTATTATTCAAAATATTATTAATTGGCCCAGCGGTGACCTACTTTTTTTTTCATCCCAAAAATTAATGTTCCCACCAACGGATTTTATTGGACGATACCTCATCTTAAAGCTCAGTCCAAGACCTTTCAAATGAGCTATTGAAGGTATCATCATCATTAATATTAACAAAGAGAATGACTCACTCAACGATGCCTATTATTTTTAGAATGGTACCTATTATTTTTAGAATGATGCCTAATATTTTTAGAATGATTACGTCATAATTTTAGAACAATGCCTAATATTTTTAGAACGATGCCTAATATTTTTAGAACGATGCCTATTATTTTTAGAATTATTACGTCATAATTTTAGAATGATGCCTAATATTTTTAGAACGATGCCTATTATTTTTAGAATTATTACGTCATAATTTTAGAATGATGTCTAATATTTTTAGAACGATGCCTAATATTTTTAGAACGATGTCTAATATTTTTAGAATGATTACGTCATAATTTTAGAACGATGCCTAATATTTTTAGAGCGATGCCTAATATTTTTAGAATGATTACGTCATAATTTTAGAACGATGCCTAATATTTTTAGAACGATGCCTAATATTTTTAGAACGATGCCTAATATTTTTAGAATGATGCCTAATATTTTTAGAATGATTACGTCATAATTTTAGAATGATGCCTAATATTTTTAGAACGATGCCTAATATTTTTAGAATGATGCCTATTAATTTTAGAACGATGCCTAATATTTTTAGAATGATGCCTAATATTTTTAGAACGATTACGTCATACTTTTAGAACGATGCCTAATATTTTTAGAATGATTACGTCATAATTTTAGAACGATGCCTAATATTTTTAGAACTAATAATTTTTGTTTTAATTATCGATTACATAATAATTTAATTTGTTTAAATCTTTGATTACATATTATTATTTTGAATTTTCAATATTTTCTTTTAAAATAATAACACCCACGCGAAAGATGTTATTATTATTATTATTATTATTATTATATAATCTATCCGACAAGATATTCTTTCCCCCTATGGGTACTGCTCACAAGGGTACTACTCACACTCAACAAGTCTCATGGGTACTGTTCATATTATTATTATTATTTTAATTATTATTATTATTATTATTATTATTATTATTATTATTATTATTATTATTATTATATATACTCCGAGTTTATCCGACAAGATATTCTGTCCCCCTATGGGTATTGGTCACAAGGTACTGCTCACAATCAACATGTCGCAAATTATTTTCAAATACAATTTCAAAGTATTATTATTATTATTATTATTATTATTAATATTATTATTATTATTATTATTATTATTATTATTATTATTATAATTAGTCAAAAACCTAAAATAATTTTTACACACTAAGTTATGGGGTAGAGAATTATTATGTTTGCAATATTCTGTGTTTGCCTTCACGGGAAGTTGACAATAATTTTACACACACATTCTATATACACATACCTTGTTTAACATGGGTGTATATACTCCTAGTCTATCCGACAAGATATTCTGTCCCCCTATGGGTATTGCTCATATGGGTACTAGTCACACTCAACATGTCGCAAGGGTTTTCGAGTTTAAAGCATATTATGGTTTATTAAGGTTAGTAAATAAAACCTATCACACATACTTTAATATTTAAACGATAAAAATCAAGACAAGAGAGGACAAGGCAAAGTTTATGCATTTAGTATTGCCAGGCCTAATGAGCAGTGACCAAATATCTGTGCCTGAAAGACACGGTGGATATTTGTTCGCGTCCACAAGGGTCGTCTGTGCCTCCCCCAAGTGGGGTCAGAAGAACCTGGGCATTATAGCTTTCCGTACGGAACATTACGCCTAGCATGGGTAGTCAACTACCAGCACATTCGAAACGTATAATTTCAAAATACATGCGTCATTGGCACTATAACCAAATTAATTAATGTTTTCACTAACACAAATATATATTTACAGAGGCCTCCCACTAGTTAGATTACAACCGCCCACCACGACGATCAGCTTGTAAATATATATTAATTAAGGGATAAGAGGACCCACCCAACCCTATTATATTTAATTTACAAATTTTTCTCGCTCTTCTGCTGGTAATCTATCTCAAAATTATCATCTCCATCAGGCCATTTGGAATACATCTTGCAAATTGGACGTATTTCTTAGTTTCTGATGCGGTGTCAACTATCATTGCTAAAATTTAAAAGCCATTAACTTACAGATGTTATTTATCATTTTATCGTCAGAAATTAAATTCTACCTGACTATTAGACAACTGTTATTTGTGGTATACTTTTTCAATGACATTTCCCACCATAAAACACAGATACCTAAATATAATATATTTATTTTAAAGAATTAATTCATGTCTTACATTATTAATAATATTCTTCAGGTGTAACGAATATTTTACAATATCTAATTGTTAAAACATCGGTTTTCCCATTTTTCTTGACATTCGTTGAAAGAAAGTTTACATAATTTAAGTCTGATAAGTAAACATTCATGTTGAAGGACACCTACAATCAGCTAATTCATTTAAAAAATCCAGAACATAACTCCTTTAGTGTTTCACCATTTTGTCTGGTTCATCTTCCTCATAATCATATAATTCATGTTTTAATAAGAAATCTCTAAATCTAGAAACTATAACTCCTTTAGTGTTTCACCATTTTGTCTGGTTCATCTTCTTCATAATCATATAATTCATGTTTTAATAAGAAATCTCTAAATCCAGAACATAAGTCTTTTAGTGTTTCACCGTTTTGTCTGACTCATCTTCTTCATAATCATATAATTCATTTTCTTCATTACTAAGTAAAATAATTAAAATATTGTAGTAAATTCTTTATTTACTTACTTTATGGATACTAAAACGAAAGAAATAAAGTTATATCATAATTATATTTAATTAATTTAAATTTAAATAATTTAAATTTAGTATTTAAACATATTTAAACAATTTAGTTATTTAAGCATATTTTAAACATTATTATATAGTATTTATAAAATATTATAATATTATAATTTTATGTATTCTAAATTTATTAATAAATACAGTATAATTTTATATAATATTATAATATTATGTACACTTATATATCCTTCATTTAATTTTTTAATTCAAAAATTTATAATGAAGATTTTTTGAATTAAAAAATATTCTGTTAGTATTTCCATGCAGAAAACAACGAATTCAATAATTAAAATCTTAATTTTCATGTTGTTAGGGTTGTGGCCAGAAGTTAATCGCCATCTAATCGTTTGTTCTCAATTTCGCTCATTTTTGTTCAAAACATTCAGGAGAGTTGTTATCTGGAAAGTTTCTTTTAGCTCAGCTTTCTTTAAACACTCACGGCATTCTTGAAAGATGTGACACTGGAAATAAATTAACAATGGGTGGTCTTGCATACATGTTGTTGGTTTGAACTGTTGATTTATTTTAGAAATATGTATATTAAAACATTTAAGGTATCATTCAGTAAAATAATATAGTATTTTTGAGTATTTTTAGTTGATTTATAAATAACAGTATTTTGATATATCAATAAAGACCATATACTCCTAGTTTATCCGACAAAATATTCTGTCTCCCTATGGGTATTGCTAGCAAGGGTACTGGTCACATTCAACATGTCGCAAAGGTATATTAATCATTTAGAAATTCTTAGGTAATTTAGTGAGATGATCAGAAATTCGTGAATATTTTAAATGTAACTTTACACTTATGTCGAGCGACTAATTTATTGGTTAACTTTGTAGTCATTTAAAGCAAAAATTAATTTATTCATCTAATGTCCGTTACAATAGTTAATAATATGAGAAAACATGGTCATTATTCATTGATAATTTTAAATTCTTTATCATTTGGAGTAAATTTGTTTGAGGCAAAAATAATTAAAGGAGTCATAATAGAAATATGGTTATCATTTATCCAACTAAGGGGCTTATTAGTTAGAAATATATATTAAAAAGTAACAATTATTTTCTAATTTAATTAGATGATCATTAGACGTAATATATCTTTGCGAGAAATTTAAGATGTTTGAGTAACCAAAACATGGATATTTTGTACGATAAATTTATGAATATTGGTTAATTTAGTCATTAAAAAAATAATATCATAAGGTAATTTAGGAAAATATCATTTATCCATCCGATAACAATATTCCTTCAATAGATATTCAACCGATTTAATTTCTAATTAAAATCATAAAATTTCTTCAATAAAGATCATTTTTCTTTAGTTGTTTTCCAATTCTTTTAAGTTAATATTTCTCAAGTTTTGTCACTGATATCCCCAAAATGAATAAAATAACTTCTTAAATAAAAATAATTTAAAGCAATAACCATTGATATCAATTAATTCTAAAGATTTCAAATTTCTCATTGTCAAAAACAAGTAAATTGATCATTAACCATTAATAAAACCGTGGATAATTAATTAAAACTGGTTCTGAAACATAAATTACTGTGCAACCTCTAAAACGATATAATTTCACAGGAACTATTCACAGCTGACTATTTCCCTTCAAAATTTGATATTTTACCAATAAGAATATATAAATATTCAAAACATTAACCGATCCCTCACCAAATATTTCTAGCATTTTAAAAACCCCCTTAAAAAATCATATATTACCATCTTAACCTTCACTAAATCCAACCGAATATAATTTCACCCACTTGAGCCCTTTAATATATCTTAAAATCCATAGAAATTCTTCAAAATATGAATTTTATTTAATTGTTACAAACATTCTTCCATTGAAATAATTTAGTAGCTAAATTCAAAGACCTCAGTAAAAGATCAAAATTCGCTAAAATGAATATTTCCTACAAATATTTCACCACATTCACCATCAAATATCTAATTAGAGATGAAATATATTGATAGATCATCGATTCGGCTAATTATAGCCATTATAAAATGATATATCTTTCAAACTAAATCACAAATTTCAGTATATTTTACATTAATTTTCAAGTAGATTTCAAATATATCATCATCATGATAAAATTAGTTGGTTTCAACTTTAGATTTTCAATATTTTAAAGTATCATCAATGTGTAAATATTCTTAGAAAAATATATTGATATATTAATTTAGTCAAATTCAATATCATTACAAAGTCATCATCATCAAAATTTATCCTATCACTTGATTATTAACCTCATTAAAAATTAATTTTTATTTAAAATTTTAAAACAAGTCAATAAAATATAGCAAATTATCAAGAAATTAATTAAATTTATCTTAGAATTAACACTAAGCCTTAAATATTCTTTCAATTAACATGAAATTCACAAAAAAAAAATGTTGGTAAAATCCCGCTAACTCTAAAAAATTACCAATGAATTTAACGCCAAATAATAAGCAAATATTTGCCTAAATAAAACACAGCAGTACCTTTACGATCAGTACCCTTACGACCAATACCCTTACAAGCAGTACCCATAGAGGGAGAAAATATGTTGTCGGATAAACTCAGAGTATATATAATAAAACGAATTAACTATAACTCCATCAAATTGAATCAGTCAAATTAACACAAATTTTAATAAAAAATCTTATTCTAAAATGGTAAGCAGCGTAAAATCGAAAGATAACACAGAGATAAAATTAACAATATTATTCTCAGGTGGTAAGAATATTTTATTTTTGAGTCTGTTATCCCTTTATTATCATTGTTTACTTTGTGTTTTCATATATTTAAGTAAAGTTAATGGCACACTTTGTTTCGTTCTTAACTTTGAGAGATCTTTTTGATTGAAGACTAATGTATCTTAAATTATCTTTTAGAATATTTGTTTTAGAAATATTTAATGTAAAATAGTAAATATAATAATTATTAATTCAATATTAAAGGAGTTAATCAAAATTTAAAATATGAATTATCATAATTGCTCAGTCAAATTACGTTAAGTCTTGAAGAGATCTATGGAAAGGTTTCACCCGGGTCCACACAATACCCTAACCTACTGTTTTTTCTCTCTCTTTTTTTTTCTCTATTCTCTTTGTTCAATTGGGATTTAAGTGTATTTGTATTTTTCGCGCGGTTAACGTAATTTTCTTGGATTTTTATTCATATATTATATAGATAAAATTTAATTTTCTATAAAATAGCTTGATTAAAAATTATGTCTCGTATGTTGTGTGTAATACACACATGTTTTTACGATAAATTTGTATTTTTCATACAGTTAACGTAATTTTCTTAGGATTTTATTCATATAATATATAGATAAAATTTAATTTTCTATAAAATAGCTTGATTAGAAATTATGTCTCGTATGTTGTGTGTAATACACACACATGTTTTTACGATAAATTTGTATTTTTCATATAGTTAACGTAATTTCCTTGTATATTTATTCATATATTATAGAGATAAAATTTAATTTTCTATAAAATGGATTGATCTAGAGTTTAAAATTTTGTATTATTTTATTACTTTGTTGCACTATTTTTATAATCTTATAACAATTTGCTTAAATATTTTACATCTGGTGAAATATTTCCGAAATATGTTATTACTTTGTTGTAATTTACTGAAAGACTTCACAATTTATTACAATATTCTTTTTAATTTGTTGTCCGTCTTCGAAATAATGTATTGATTTGTCCCAATTAACATCATTATTTTATTACTTTGTTGCAATATTTTTATTATTTTAGTTACAATTTGATAAATATTTTACAACTTTGTTGAAATTCTCTGAAATATGTTACTACTTTGTTGTAATATTTTCTAATCTTGTTACAATTTGCTTAAATATTTTACAACTGTTGAAAATTTATCTGAAATATGTTATTACTTTGTTACAATTTTATGAAAACGTGATTACTGTTTTGCAATTTGATGAAAAATGATATTACTTTGTGGGTTCATCACATTATTTTTTATTAAATTATTATGAAAAATGTTAAATAAGTCAACTTTAGCATCAAAATGTGTTTTAAAATATATTGAAGTTTTAAAATACTGCAACGTAATGCATTTATTTTTCCTACCCCTTCCTTGATTTTGATTGGTCAGAATATATATATTTATTTTTCCTACCCCTTCCTTCATTTGATTGGTCAGAATTTAATCATGTGTAATATATAAGCAGTAACTTTTCAAATGTTTGTCATTTAAACTTTTAATTTAACTTATATAAGTGAATAATTTTTTATTCTCTATCTAATATTAATGATTATTTTCTTTTAGTGAACGGATGCAGTTTATATAAATTTTGTATTGCCGAAAGTCATGAAGATGTGGAGAACTGTAAATCAGTTACATCATCATATTTCAAGATAAATGACTCTACCTTATCGGGTTACATATGTCCGGAATGTCTCATTATATCACCAGGTAGGTGGTTAATGTTTGTACGACAACACGGACACCATCTTAGAAGATTCGAAGAAACGAAGAGCAGGATGATCACTAAAAGTAATACTCTTTCTACTATTAACAATTATTAATTTTTTTTATAGTACAATCGAAAATGAATACATCATACGATCCTAAGCAGATTAAAGAATATGTTACAAGTTATGTTATTTAAGTTGTTTAATATTAATTATAAATATAGTTAGACAAAACTCTGGCACCACAAAACGAAAGTCAATATTTTACGGAAATGGAGACTCTAACATACAATTGTGTCCACGTCGGGAGTCTGACTTAAATGGTTCTCGTGTTGAATTGACAAGCGATGTATCTGCAATTAATTCTCCTGACATTGTTGTTCCAGATTGTCTCATCAAAGAAATAGAAGATCATATTCAACGAATGGGGACAGTAAAAATCCAATTTGGACTTTGTGCAGAGTTTATCAAAGAGGATGGTGAAATTAAAAAATGGTGTTTGTCGAATAAAGCAATTACAATGTCATCTTCATTTATTAATGATGGAATTGAAAAATTAAAAGAAAAGTTGGAGAAATACACTCAACAAAGTAGTGGGTGGAGAATTCATAAAATATTAGAAGTTACTATGATTTTAACTAAATTATCAGACATAATACATGTATCTGGTAAGTTTATTTACATTATTATATATAAATCAAGATATTTACTTAGGTTCAAGTTACATTAAAACGCCAAATTACCTGAAAAACTGTCAGGCTTTAGTTAATGTTCAAAATAATGATCAATTCTGCTTTTTATATAGCATACTGGCCGTATTACATTATGATGACATAAAACATCACAGAGAAAGAATAATGAAATTTAGAGTTAAAATGGAAATCAGATTGGTTTCCAATGAAGTTGGTTAACATTTGCCAATTTGAAGCAATGAATCCAAATCTAGCGATCAATGTTCTCAAATATAATAAAGATCCAATTAAACAAAAAACTAATGATATTTTCAAGAATCCGTTCGTTGACTTGGTATATAGAAGTACTTCGACGGGATCTCAGATATATCTCTTATTGATTGAAGAAGGTAATATTTCCTTTAATCATTAAAATATTAACTAAATTTTAGAATTAAATTATCATTTTTTGGCTGTAACCAATCTCGATCGACTGCTGAATTACAGAGATAGAGTAGAAGGAGTCAGAATCCAATCACAATGGTGTCATACATGTCTTCATGGGTTTCGAAAACGTCCTGCTTTTGAAAGACATATAGGTCTTTGTAGGAAAAATGTGGAGCGGACGACTCTATACTCAATGCCAGAGAATAAATATATCGAATTTAAAGACTGGAGTAAAACTATAAAACAGCAGTTTGTTGTCTACGCGGACTTTGAATCGATATTACCTCTAGATGACAAACACTTCCAAAAACATGAGCCGATTGCATCTGAATTTGTGCTTCTTCATCAAGGTTGTCCGATCCGAAATGAAACATTTGTTGGGGAAAACTGTATCATTCAGTTCATACAAGCATTGGATGATATAGCTACAGACATAGTTTATCCGTGGTATAAAATTAATGGATCAAAGGAAATGATGGAACTCACTTGGGAACAGCAGGACGAATTTACGAATCAAACTCATTGCTACCTTTGTAAAAAGATTATCAATATACCTGTTCGAGATCATGATTATTTTACTGGTCAATATCTCGGAGCAGCATGTCAAGATTGCAACTTGGCTAGAAGAATCAATCCGTCTTTACCTGTTGTATTTCATAATCTTCGTGGATATGACATTCATCATATATTAAAATATGCAATTGGAAAATTCCCTGATTGGAATTTAAATGTTATTCCTCAATCAACAGAAAAGTTTCTCACACTTACAGCGACATCGAAAGGCAGAAGAATTAGATTCATTGATTCTTTACAATTTTTAAATAGCAGCTTGGCAAATTTATCAAGAAATTTACCATGTCTTCCACTGACCTCAGATGTTTTCGAATCACAGATGATGACTTGTAAAACCATTTTTCCTTATGATATGGCTACATCAATGGATGTTTTACAGTCAATAACAGAATTACCACCGATTTGGGAGGGAGTTAGTCAAGAAGATTATATACATGCAAATCGAATCTGGCAACAATACAACTGTGAGACACTGCTAGATTACATGCTCGTATATCTCAAGTTGGATGTTTTTCTGTTGGCCGATGTTTTTGAAGCTTTCAGAGAAAAAACATTTGACGAAGATGGACTTGAGGCTCTATCGTTTGTTTCCATACCCGGATTAAGTTGGGCATCAGCTATTAAACAGTTACCTGGACCGGTAGAACTTATTCAAGATCCAGAGCTTTACCGTTTATTTGAAGCTGGTATTCGTGGTGGAATGACATTTATCAACAAACATCATGTTGAAGCTGATGAATCAACACAAATGTCATACCTAGATGTTAATAATTTATATGGATGGGCGCTGTCGCAAAAACTTCCTGTTGGGGAATTTAGATGGATAAATGATCAGACTGAAATGAATGGTATTGTTGAAAGATGTGCAAATGGGGATGAGTTTGATGGAGATCGTGGATATGTTCTAGAGGTTGACATCGTCATTCCTGATAGTATACAAGATAAGCTAGATGATTTACCTATAGCTCCTGAGCTTTGTTATCCACCTGGTAGTAAAGTTGAAAAGCTGTTGTTAACTCATGAGCCTAAGAAAAACTATGTAGTTAATGGTAGAGTTTTGACAGAGTGGTTGAGTTACGGCGCAAAAGTCACAAAAGTTAATCGTGCTGTAGAATTCAAACAAGTGGCTATTTTCAAAGGATATATTGATTACAATACCAAAATGAGAGCAGCTAGTACGGATTCGTTTCAGCGAGATTATTATAAGTTAAAGAACAACAGTTTATACGGTAAAACTGTGGAAAACTTGAAGAAACGTATAAATTTGAGATTATGCAGCAAAAGCAAGAGATTGATAACTTATTGTAGTCATCCTATGTTTCGTCGTAGCATCAAGATTGCGGATGATCTCATTGCTGTTATACTCAATAAGGAAATTGTGTGTTTAGATAGACCAATGTATATTGGACAAACCGTACTTGATTTATCCAAACTTCGCATGTACCAGTTTCAATATAAAGAACTACAGAGTTATAGAGAAGAATTCAATTGTCAAATTAATATCATAGCTGGTGACACAGATTCCTTCTTTTTAGAGTGTAAAAATGTAGATTTACGCTTACAACTATATCCAAAAATGATTGCCGATGGGCTCCTAGATACTTCAAATTATCCAGTGACTGATCCATTGTTCTCTGATAAAATTTGTTCTGTAATCGGGAAAGTTAAGGATGAGAATAAAGGAAATCAATATAAAGAATGGGTGTTTCTTCGACCCAAGTGCTACTCACTCCAAGGCGATAAAAACACTCTAAAAGCCAAAGGAATAAGTCTTACAAATTCTAATATCACCCATGAAGCTTATAAAAAAGTGTATACTGATGGTGGAACAGTGAGCATCCAACAAAAGAGAATAGGAAGTGTCAATCATCAGTTGTATACTTTCATGACAGAAAAACGAGCTCTCCAATGTTTGGACGATAAAAGGTATTGGTACAATTGTAATGAAAGTTATGCCTACGGTCACTATAAGATTCGCCAAATGCATATTGCAACTACTATGTCTAGAAATGAATGCAAATCGAAACAAGCACTTTAACAATTAAATTTATGTGAATAATAAAATATATATTGTGAATTGTTTGACTTAGTTAATTAAAATGTGTTTTATCATTTAATTATTCATTTGTCCAATTAATTTAGATAATTAGTTTCAAGTAAGAAATATTATTTTTGTGTTTATTTTATTTATTTTTTCCGAAAAATTAATATCCGGTTTATCTAAAATTAACTCAGCGTTTTATTTTATAATAAATTAAATAATTTCTAATTAATATTTTATTCAAATTGAAATATTATTGTTATAATTTACCTCTTGTTAGAATATAACGTAAATGTAAAATTAAAAAAAAAAAATAATAATAATAATAATAATAATAAATAAATAAATAAAATAATACTAAAATAAAAACATAATAAAATAATTAATTAAGAAAATTAAAAATAAAAAATAAATAAATAAATAAATAAATAGAAGTAATTAAATAAAAATAAAAAATAAATTAATTAATTAAAAAAAAATAAATAAATAAAAAATAATAATAATAATAATAATTAAATAGCGTAAGTAATTAAAATAAAATATTAATAAACTAATAAATTAATTAAATGTAATAAATTAAAATAAAACATAATAAAATAATTAATTAATAAAATTAAAATGAAAAAATTAAAAAGAAGTAATTAAATAAAATGTTAATTTAAAAAAAAAATAAATAAATAAATAAATGATTCGATTGGTCTATATTTGATCTTGATATTCCATGACCTTGAAAGTGCGCTGGAGTCCTCATTATATGCTACTCCACTTAACTACTG